>CM036543.1:22544143-22731643 GCA_020745685.1 Tautogolabrus adspersus
CTCCCTGCATAGCAGTGTGTAGCAGCCCCACTCTGACATCTCTCCACTAATGCATGTCGACAGGTCCTGTTTG
This sequence comes from Tautogolabrus adspersus, assembly GCA_020745685.1. Classification (NCBI taxonomy): domain Eukaryota; kingdom Metazoa; phylum Chordata; class Actinopteri; order Labriformes; family Labridae; genus Tautogolabrus; species Tautogolabrus adspersus. The sequence continues at coordinate 22,544,217 of CM036543.1, forward strand.
TGCATGTGCGTGATTCAGGCCTGTGTGTGTGAGAAGCACGTCTCTAAAATAACAGTGTAAACCAGCATTTCTCTCAGGGATTAATAAAGTTGTTTTTTTTTCAAAAAAACAATAAAGCCCTTTTTGAATTGAAAATAATAAAACTACAACTTTTAGTTTCACACTGAACATGGGTTTTGTCTGATTAAGTGTTCAAGTTGTATACCTGTTGGTACCATTGTACTGCTGGTAAATATGTGTTCTCCCCCTGAGGGGCTTTGACACGTCAAATGAATCCCACCTCAAGGTGATACTGTTTGATTTTAACTGTTGCCTGTTATTTTGAAACAGTGGCAACAAAGTAAAAAAATTAATAAAAATTGGTCCAGAACTCAGTGATTTTTTTTTTTCTTCAAAAGTACTTGTGTCATCTATTTGGAGTCTTTGTGCACACCATTTTCTTTATGAAGTTTAAGTATTTTGGTTTAATGCCTCAGTGGCTTGACCCCCCAAAACAAAGGAAGCAGCATTATCTCAGAATAATCATTTTTCCCCTGAGAAAAGCTGCTCATTGGTCCATAAAATTACATTTGCAACCTAATGTTTATCAGGAACAACATTTATACTTCAATTTCAAATCAAGGCAGATTACTGCATTATTTTTAAACTTCTTACAGCATCTGTAGACTTTTCGTTCTGCATTCATGATAAACTTTTTGTATTGTTAATTGGTTTAGAATAAAGCTTGTTTTTATTTAAATGAGGATGAGGTCTATGGGGTGCCGGTAGCCTATCGGTTAGTGCACACAGCCCATGTACAGTACAGAGGCTGTAGCCCTAGAAATCTGTCCTTTGGCATCCACTGTCCCATCTCTCAAATAAAAGGCCCCAAAACACCAAATACATATCTCTATTGTGTTTGTGAACCAATTCAACTTTCTCCACTGTATTTTCAAGTAAACAATGCAAGATTTAATTTGTTTAAAAAAAAAACTTTTATTATGGTTTGTTAACTTAGAATTATGGGTCCTGAAGACACACGTTTGAAAGCGTCTTCGTCAGAAACAGATCGTCTTTTGCCTGTGAAGAAAAAACAAAAACGTTTTAGCCACTTTTAAAAGATGTTTTTCCCCTCCAATCACAGAACACTATTTCCTACCTTTAACTTTGTTTTCCTGGTTTGAACACAGTCCAGTACAAACTCCACCCCGAGGATTTCTGGCATCACAGATCACCATGTCACAGTGGACAAAAACCTTCAAGGCATGTAAAGATATCCACAAACATTTAACAGTTTTAGATATTAACTGTTCCATTTCTGCAGCATTGAATAGTGGTTTATATCAAATTACCTGCTGGCTCAAATTTTCTTTGTCTTCAGAGAAGGCAAACATGCTGACCTCAAAGCGCTTAAAGTGAGAGGGATACTGAACTCTGTCATCAGGCCAAACTGGATGGAGGATCAACTGGTACGGATCCACTGGGTTTGCACAGCTGAAGGGGAAAAAGAGATTTTCAATGTTGGGCGCTTTCAAAATAAGGTAAACACATCCTGCCTGTTGGCTTTATGAAAACATTTAATTTTATCAACCAAACTGACTTTCTACCAAGTAATAATACTCTGCTCTGATGGATAAGACAGATGCCAATCAGTGTTGACAGAAAATGTAGTTTTTAAAGTAATTTATTCTCTAGAGTATTCCTTAAATAAAGCTATGTTCTTGTGCTCCCAGAGCTGTGCACACATGCACCAGAATTCATTGCAGTCCAGCAGCCACAGCTTCTGCAAGTGTGAAATGTAACCTCGTCCTCATCTTAGATGTAAAGGTCTCTAGCTCTCTAACAGTTACATTTTGTCAAAGGTAAAACATCCTGTCATAGTTACCCGTTTATGATGAGGTTCCATCTTGGTTGGGATGTCCTGTCTTCATCCAGCGTGGCCCAGCAGTTCTCCAGCTCCACGGATACTTTGGAGTTTGTTGACCTCATTAGTTCCACCTCAAAATACAGCGGCTGCTGCAGGTACTTTGCTACAGGATAATCCTCCACTCTGTGAAACGCACTGTACGAATCGTCTGAGTGAAAAGAGACAGTGCATGTTGACCTGAATTATCGTCAAGGGCTTGGACAGGCCTGCACACAGAACTTTAGGTGTATAATAATTGAAAGTACTGTACATTCAATCTAATTCTCTTAATGACCAAGTTGGCAAGTGGCACAATGAGGGCAACGAAACATAAATGAATTTAATATACAAGTCCTATTACTTCACCTACAAGATTGATTTAAGATCAACTTGTGGAATTGCCTCCTCACTTTTGAGAATATGGTCAATTTACTAATTTTGAGGGTGTCAAATTGCTTTTGACACACATGGAGCCCTCCAAAAACAGTCACCATAAGGCAGATAACAGACACTGATCCATGCCCATTTTCAATAATGTCCAACTTTCTGAGGTTCAAGAACAGTTTTTGTTTTCACAGTTTAAATGTCTTCACCTAAACTTTAAAACAGCTTGATGGAGTAAGACAAACATTTCTCAACATTAAGGAAATGCATGTTTTAATCAAATAAAACTTTCCCTTACCCAAAGCAAGTCTCATTTCCACCTGTAGTTCTCCTTTTGCATTTTCAGCGTACGGCTCACTCCTGCGAGGTCTGGCATGTAAGGCTACAGCGTGGGTTTTGTTGATGTCATAGTAACAAGAAACCTTTAATCTGAAAAATGGACACATGAGATTTGGCTTACATTCATGTGATGTAGTGGCAACATTAAACACAGACCCATTTCACACAGGTCTGACAATAAAAATTAATATTTTTGCCCAGCTTACATCAGGATTCATGTTGAACCCAATTTTCTCCAACTTTGTTAATTACATTTGGAATAAGATTACATGAATCTGGTTTTAATTCCGAGTTGCATGTGTAACTGCTTCTTAAACAGCAGCAATTTGTTTCGGATCGAGTGCAAGTTTCTAGATGGCTTTTTAAGATACAGCTTTTCTTGTTCTACCATAGTGCCCCAAAAAAAATTTAGAAGATTGTTCTTAGTGACTGTAAAATCCTAAAGATGCAGCAAAGCCTTAAAAACTGAAAAGTGAAGTCTGTCTTCAGCTGTCCTATCTGTAAAAGGCCAAACAGAAACTCTTTAAATAAAGTGGTGCAAAATAATCTTCTGAAAAGTAACAGTTTAATCTCTTAGAATAAAAAAAAAAAAAAACATACTCAAACTCCGGCTCTTCATTCTTTGAATCCTGCTTCATTTCGAATTCATCCGGCAGAGAGATTTCATTCTCATACAGCATCACATTGGACAAAAACTGCCAAAAAAGAATAGTGAAGTTAAAAAAAATCTCTGGAAGTCTGTCTCATGTGAACAAGCGGCATCAAAAATGTATTCACAAACATACTTTACCTTTCTGGTCGTCCCGCAGGAGTTTGCAGTGAAGACAAAATAAGCGTAGCGGTCGTCGCTGAAGACGGGACCACAGGTGGGGTCTTTGAGTGTGAGCTGACTGGGGTTCAGACTGGGAACAGACTCCAGTTTGACAGCCCAGGCTGTCATTGTTCCATTAGGAAAACACTCTGAAAGACAAGAACGAGACATTAGTTTGCATCGAGTGTTTTGTTACCCATAATAGGCGTTTTTAACTGTCCAACAAACCTGTTAGTGGTAAAATGCTATTGCAAGCCATCGAGAATTCTTTGATTTTTTTGCTGGTTTCCACATTATTCAAAACCACATCGAGTCTGTTCCTGATGGTCGACGACTGAACAGACTAGAGGGATACAGAAAGCACAAGAATTATGCAATCTATGGGCATTAAATAGATCTACAAAAAATGAAACCAAAGAAATCCCTGCACTTTTAGCAAGACAGAATGTTAGCACCTCAAATACAACATCAGGGGAGGAAAAGGGCACAGCAAAGCTGAAGTGTGTCCCGTTCTCCATGAAGCCATACTGCTGAGCCAGACGAGGGGTTAAAATCTGGTTTCCCACTATGGTCTGAAAGTTGAAACCGTGGGTCCCATATTTAACCAAGACGTAGAAGTTTTGATAATCACAGGCACCAGAAATGGAGGGAGGAACTGCAGAGGGAATACGTAAAGATTTAGTATCAATATCAAAGTAATTTAGAGACTTGTTGACATTCAAGATTTTAAAGAAGCCTGAATTGAAGTTTATAGTTGCAATATTATTCTTTGACCTGCTGGGGACCATTTGGTCATGAATAATACAGATCAAAATCCAAACCATTGTCTACTAATTTGGCATCCAGATAAGCAGTGTGAGAAAATGGCGCAAACTCCGGCAGGACCACCAGGCCTAAGGTCATGTGAAGAGTGTACACCGTTATCCCCATTTCTCTCTGGTGGGAAATAGACGGGTTTAAGATTCAATAAAAAAGAAAACACACAATATTTTATTTCCAAGTTTTAGACTGATACCTACCATTTGAAGCACGACACGGTCTGTGAAAGGCACCTCTAGAATGAAGACCTTGGAGCTGCTGTTGGGAGACATGTGCTCCAAGACATTAATGCCTCTGACATGGCAGTCGGCCACGGAGAGAACCTCAGAGGGGAAGGTAATGTTCATTAGAGCCACATCAGAGCCAAAGGGCCCGAGCAGCACTTTAAAAACCCGCTCCTCAGGGATAGTGTCTGTGGGGAAGAAGGACAAGAGAAATTAAGGCAGCTTGCATTCGAATATCAGAAACAAAGAAAATAAGACTCACTGTCAATGATTTGTGGAGGTCGAGACAGTAATGGTGTTGTGATGGGAAGAAGGACTTTGTAACGAGTGTCCTCATGAGTGGAGTCTTCGGTCCAAAGCATCTCTATCATCGGCTCAATCGTGTAGGATGCGAGGTATTGATCACCCTGAACATGACTCTGCAAGATTAAAGATCCTTTGTAAAAGGCCTCCCCTGAAGGATCTCATGTCAAACCCACATTTAAAGAAGCAAGTTTCACAATTCAGCATCATAATTTAGAAACTAAAGTTTCACAGGGCTAATTTCCTCTTAATTCTTGACTTTAGCTGATTCAGGGATGGAGTAAAACATTGTTTTGTACTGTGAATACAGTTACGGGTCCTGAAGCAGTTACTGTGCAGATTTGTTTTCAAACATTTTTCAATCTTTAAGTCTACTGAGGCTGTAAAGACAATTTAAATGGATTTATAACCTTCCATAGTAAGTTAATTGAACAAGTATATCTTGGTGCCACCAACCTTAAAGTAACCGCCAACAGCCCCAATTGGGATTTCAACAATGATGTGAATGTCATTGACTGTCAGAGTGTAACGTCTGGCAGCCATCTCGGCAGCGTCCAGCCTCTGACCATTGACACCCATGTGTACCTCCAACAGTTGAAACTGACCCGAGGAAATTAAAGGGTCGATGTGCCTCGGCAGGAACCAGCTGATCGTGTTTGGGGTGAAGGACACACTTCCTATACACAAAAGATGCTTTATGTTAATTTGCTTTGTTGTTTACAGGTAGATTAATAGAGCTATGACCTTCAAACTTGTTACATTTGAAGATACAACCAGTAGAGTTTAAATTTGGAAAATGCTAGCCTAGCCAAGCCCAAGTGTTGACAGCAGTCATCAACAAACTACGCACTATAAAGCTCCAATACGCATCGTTTTTTTATATTTGCAAAAAAATTGTATATGCTGGTAGTAAAAGGTATAAATGACAATTTGTGGTTGATCTGGGCTAGTACCAGGTTAGCTGTTTTCTGCTTTTAGCTAAGCTATCTACCCGCTTGCTCCACCACATGAGGTATAGTCTTCTGAGCCAAAAAAAACAAACATATAGATTTATTGACAGCAAACACAATAGCATCTTCAGTGTTAGCTTACAGCCCTGCCTCCTGTTTTGCTAACACGCTCATTACCCTCCAGTATTGGACAAGCAGCCGCTGCGTCAACTTGAGTCGCCAGCCACTTCTTTTCAAATACAGTTGAAGTTTTGAGAACCGTCATGGGCACTCCCGCGACCTGTGTGGTAAAAGTTACATAAAATTGTGTGTAAGCATTCGTTAAGTCCATTAAATGCTTTAATGGGTGAGTATGGGGCATACTGTGGGAACAAGAGAACATTAAATACCCAAGGATATTTGTAATTCGACAAAATGTAGGATGTAAATATAATAAGAGTTGCCTCCCGATGTATGCAACGTTTCCAACTGGATTTCAGACAAAGAAATCAATCTAAAAAGGCAGTCTGACTCCATTGTTTGATCTAAATCCAATAGTTTACTGGCTGCAAGTGTAAGCAAGTAGTGAGTTATGTAATGGACTGTAAGTAATTCACCCAGAGAGTCTGCCTGAGAGGAAGTTTGAAATTTAGTGACCGCAGTGCACTTACATTCTGGGTGTATGTTTCAGGGGAAGTCTTTGGACTTCTCAGGAGCAGCCTTGTAGCGGTGTTTGCTATTCTGTAACCATTTCTCTGTGCGTCAGCCACTTTTATGATCCTCTCCTCAGGAGTGAAGAAGATGAGCGTTGTGATTCTGGATCCTGCCTCTAAGGGGTGTTTCTGGGGGGAAAGTAGAGCATGCTATCAAATACAGAAAATAAAGAGGGTTCAAAAATATAAAAAGGCTAAAATGAGCTCATCCAACCTCAGCATCTCGTCGAGGATCGCCAAACCTTGACTTGTCCCCGTTGGCGGGATGTTCAGGCAGGGCATAATCATCTGGAGCTGCCCTTTTCATGGACACCTAGAAATGAGGCCGCGTCATAAGTGATAATCAATCTCCCACCATCCCCTCTGCAGTGACATCAAATGCACCAGCCTTGATGCTCAAAAGGGACATAAAACAACTTATCATATAGACTGGAACATGACCCCTGAGAGTCCTGCTGCCTTCACTTGCCTCCATATAGTTGCGTTCACAGACAATTTCCCTGGAGGCCCAGGTAGTGTAGAGGCAGGTTTCAGACACCTGGTACAGCTCATCTTCACCCATCTGGTTCCCGTGTAGATGAAGGTTTAATGTTGTTGTGAAAGCTGTATCGTCCTACAAACACACAAAAGTAAGTCCAAAAATTATTACCACATTAAAAATCACTTGCACCACTCTGTGAAATAATATCTAGTTTTTGTTACCACATTTTGGGCAAAACAGTTCTGAAGGGAGGCATAAATCCTGGCGTTTCCGAGCTGGTTTACTGTCATACTGAAGCCACACTGAGAGGCTACACTTGGTGTAAGAACGATGGCAGAGTTATCTGAGGAACAAAAGAGGAAAATTAAGAGAATGGAAAAGTGAGGCAAAGTGAAGGAAACATTGAATTTAGAATTGTTAGCTTACTAATCACTGCAGCAACTTCGAGAATATTTCCTCCCAGTGGACCAACATCCACACGCATGACATTTCCCAGGCATTGTGAGCGGATATCTGGGATTAAAAGTTTATATTAGTTTGGGCTTGGAGAACCATCCATGTAACTCTGTTATCAAATGGTCAAAAACATACTTCTAGACAGCTTCTTTTGAGCATCTACAATTACAACTGCAATCAGGAGAACAAACCACCTGAAAGAGATTCAATGATTTTAGAGATAACATAAAAAATTTCCCAATTTCAGTGCAAGCAAAGGATGAAAACTAAACTACAAACCCCAATCCAACAAATCGACCCATGGCTCATAAGGTAGAACACTGCAGCCTCAGAGTCCCTTGCTTTTTCAGTTTTATTTGTAGTTTGAAGTGGCAATAAACTCTGTAGGCCTACCCTTTGGGCAGGTTGAGGGAGTTCCTTCTCTACAAATACACCCACACACAGGTGGATCACATTACAGCCTGATCAGGATAATTGTGCAGACTTGTGTCTTGTAATCAGGCCTGAATTCAGACACATGAAACATTCTGAAAGTATGATAAACTCTTGAAATATGTTGTGGAATAAAACATGTTTTAAATAAGAATCAATCATTTTCAAGTGGGGTTTTTGTTTTATTCCGCAATCCTACAATCACAAGCCTAAAGGAGTCAAAACTGAAAAGCAAAATTGATAATGTAATAAATGGAAAAGCTAAACAACAGAAAGGTGTGTCTCTGAGTATGTTGAGAGTTTAGAGCATGAAACAAAATATATGGCAATCAATACAAATGAACCTCTTGCCCTGCCATCAAATGACATCACCACCTTACATGAAGATTGTACGTCTTTGAACTGTGGCTATGTGAGCCTGTTCGGATGTAAAATACTGTTATTGCAGGTATTTTCCACATCATTTTAAGAAAATCAGCAATTCTCTTCAAATGAAAACCTAAAAATAAGATAATTGCATACTCTTTGGGTAATATTTTTTGCTAATTCTATTGAATTTATTGAATAAATTCACAACTCTTTACATTATATCTGTCTCTCATTGTTCCCAACAATACCAGTTCAAATTAAAAAAAATGACAATTTTTGATCAGGTTTGGATTCTTTTTCTTGATAACGACTTTTTGTGTGGTGCGATTTAACATCAAAATGTTTTTTACAAAGCTTTACATTACAATGGCACAAGATCAGGACCAGCTTGTAGTTTATGCAATAAGTGCAAATTTAAGACATTTTAACAAATTTGTAATTCACAAAATTACAAAAAACGTGTCAACAAGCTGTAAAGTTAAAGGTCCTGCCTTGGGTCAGTTGTTAACTTTGTCTGTGAGCCCTGCATGCTGAGGTGCAAAACAGTTTATTGTAAATGATGTGCTGAAAGGAAGCATCAAGGTGTGTTTATGCCGTCACAAAAAAGACACATAACCCACATTAAAGGGGTGGAATAAAAATCCTCTGCACGGTTAGAGAACTTAATGCTGCAAGCCACACATCTGGGAAATACTGAAAATGTTTTTATTGGAAAAATAAAATAATGGATGAAACAAAATGACATTTTTCATGCACTACAAACTGAGACCTACAACAGCCTCTTAGATTCCCACTATAAAGGTTGTACTTCCCCTCTGCTGCCAAATACAGTGTTACTGCCTGGTTTGGCAGTCAGCCTTCCAGCAGTTCTCTCTCTCACAGATTGAAATGTCGGAGTGTGATTGTACTTACTTCCCTCCGGCGTGCAGACGAGCTGTGGTTCGCTGCCTTTAGTTGCACCACTTAAACGTATATAAAAACCTGGTGCAATTTCGCTTTAAATATTTAAAAGGCATTAAATTATTGCAGGTGCACTTCTTACTTAAGGAAAGTACCTTTAAATAATTCGAGGAATTTAAGTTAAACAAAAGACATATAGCTTCCTCTAAGGATATTACCATAATAAAACGACTTGATAATAATTTAACGGTAAATCCTCGCAGGTTATTTCCAACAGTCTCTCCCCCTCCCTCCGCTCTCCACCCTCCTCACTCGCCCCTCCCTTTCCCTGTAAAAGAAAACACACTGCCAGAGCTCCGCGGTCCCTCCTAAAGCTCCTCTTGTCCCGTCCGTGAAGCTGCAGCACTGCTCTCCCTCCCTCCACCACCGACCTGCTCTGGGAGAGGTTTACTCACAATGTTAGAACTAAACCAGCCGGATAAAAGTTAGTTAATGGGAAGAAAGGCTCCAAGTACAGGTAAGTGTTAACTTTATTTTTTGATACAACTCAAAAGTAAATGACTTATTTTTAAATAAGGTTTGGTTTAAAAAGGAATCAAATGAAATCAAGAAAAAGTCAGCAAGTGTGCTTGCAAACCAGCACATTGTATTGTATTTCTAGGAGCGTGGGTAACAACTATACCCACAGAAACAAAACAGAAATCTGCACATGTTGGAAAACAATTTCTATTGATTGCTTGAAATGATGTAAGGGTTCAGTTTCAACTTGTTGCCTTTGATTTCCTTTGGTGTTTGTCTAGTCCTCTCTGTAATTTGATTCCTCCGCTAATAATCCTGTACTGGAGCCCTCAAAGAAGTGACAGTATCTCACGCTTCTTCACTCACTCCAGCTCAAGCCATTTCCTGTGTGTGCTTTATTGATTTTTTTTTCCTTCAGAGGACTAATGTGTTCTTCAAACAATGCAGTCAAATGTGTCTTTATCTCTCTGAATAAATAAATCAATTATAGTCCTCGATGAAAACGCGTGATGCATTTTTTTTGTCATAAAGTCGATAAAATTGTCAGCCTTCATTTGTAGTTGTGATATCTCTGTATCATTAGGACCATGGGGTATGGGCAATTCCTCCACCGGCAGGGCAATGAGGAAGACCAGGTCCACCTAAATGTGGGAGGGGTGCGACATGAAGTGGATCCAGACATGCTGCTCCGTTTCCCTCACACACGCCTGGCTCGTCTGCTGCACTGTCGAAGCGAGGCGGCGATCCTCGAGCTGTGTGATGACTACAGCCCGGCAGAGAAGGAGTACTACTTTGACCGGAATCCACGAGTTTTCCTCTGTGTGCTCAACTTTTACTACACAGGTCAAATCCACATGATGGAAGAGCTGTGCGTCTTCTCCTTCAGCCAGGAGATCGAGTACTGGGGTATCCATGAGCTGCACTTGAGCTCCTGCTGTAGCAACTGGTACCACGAAAGGAAAGAGTACATCGAGGACAAAGACTGGGAGATCGAAAGTGACGACCAGCAGCCACCGAGCTTGGGCTCTTCTTTCGAGGAGCTCTCTGCTCTGGATAAAGACCTGGCTAAGTTCAAAGGTGCCTGGTGTGCTGAAGTGAGGAGCTACATTTGGCTCCGGCTGGAGGATCCAGGCCACTCGACATCTTCAAAGATCATTGCTGTGGCCTCCCTCAGTGTGGTGTTGACCTCTATCATTGCTATGTGTGTCCACAGCATGCCTGAGTTCCAACGCTTGGATGAAAACGACAGACCCATCGAGGATCCAGTCCTTGCCATCCTTGAGGAAATCTGTATTGCTTGTTTCTCTGCAGAGTTCATCATCAGGCTAATTGTTGCTCCCTCTCAGAGAAAGTTCCTTGGAAACCCCTTAAACATCATTGATGTGGCTTCCATTTTGCCATTTTACGCCACTTTAGCTCTAGAAACAGCCGACGAGGAGGCTGCTGAGGAGAACGAGGACTTACAAAATGTGGGGAAGGTGGTACAGGTTCTGCGCCTTATGAGGGTTCTTCGAATCCTCAAACTGGCTCGCCACTCCATTGGACTGCGAGCGCTGGGCGCAACTGTCCGCCACAGCTACAATGAGGTGGGTCTGCTCCTGCTCTTCCTCTCGGTGGGGATTTCAATCTTTTCTGCCCTGATCTACTTTGCTGAGAAGGAAGAGGAAAGCACAGATTTGGGGACCATCCCTTCAGGCTGGTGGTGGGCGACAATAACCATGACCACAGTCGGCTATGGTGACACATGCCCGGTGACGCTAGCGGGGAAGATTGTGGCCACTTTGTGTATTGTCTGTGGACTATTAGTGGTAGCTCTACCCATTTCTATCATTTTCAATAAGTTCTCAAAGTATTATCAAAGAAATAAAGCCATGGAGGAAAAGTGTATCGTTAAACCTGTGAGAAAAGACCCTGAACTCCCCCATTATAACATCAGAGAACTGTTCACAGAAAGCGTGTACCCCTTCATTGGAGGAATCGCCTTCAGGAACAGTGTGAGCAGCGCAGGAGACGACACAGATGCCTCCAGTCTCCAGGACGTAGAATTGTATGATAATGACACTTGTGAAAATGGGGCCGCAAAATGAGCTTCCCCTTTATGACTGCAAGTCACTTGGTGCCTCTCAGGGCAGAGTGCTCCATCACTGACCCTGCCTCCCTGCACTGTCTTCCTCCTGCCATTTGACAGAGAAATCATGGCCATGAACTTCTTTTTTCATCTATTTGGGAATAGCTTGCGAAACATACCCCATCGCTTAAACCAGGAAATCTTAAGGGATTTATCTGAACCTTGCTCAGAGGTTTCAAAAGCCCATATTCTGCTTGAGAAAACAGCGATGATGCATGTAGGAGGCCATAATGTTAATGTTTTTCAAAGTAATGCCCTCTATTGATTCGTCTGCTTGCTGATAGTTCAGACTGACAGTTCGACAGATGCAAAAGTCTTCAATGATAACAACACAGTTTGATACTGAAATATTGCATTATATAGCTCTGAGCTGGCTGATTTTACACAGTCTGCATGAACAAAAATGGATGCAATTGTTCTGTGGAATTATGCCTTTTTTATTGATGCTGATGAAGAGGCAACAGACTCTCTCAGAACACTTTTGAAATCCCTGGTTTGCCAGGTTATTGTTGTGACATTTTTTCGTTCCGACAGTTGTTTTGGCATGCTGGGTGACTCCTGTGGGGTAATTCATGTGGACATGAAATAAAACTCAGTGAATCAGAAGAAACATGCCTCCCATTTGTGACAAGGCATACAGTAGGTCTCTCCACTAACTCATTCAAAGAAACATCCAGTTCAGGTTCATCCCTTTTATTTGTTGCCCCGTGTCGTGGCAATGCAAAATTTCAACACTTCCTCCCTAATGTGACTTCAAAAATTCTAACTAGAAATCAATATCATAGTCTTTTCAGCAGTGGTGAAATGCAGTGAAATTGTGTCAGTAAGTTTCCTCACTCTTGTCTGTTCCTGAAAGTATTGATTTCCTGTCAGCTGTTATAACATACGCTCGGATTAGCTGCTGCTCTATACCGGAGCGAGAGATGTAAAAGATCTTTTCTCTGCAGGGCCTCAAAGGTGTTGACCAAAAGCAGTTGACCAGAAACATCTACGATCACAATAAACCCTCCAAAATGTTACTTGAAGCATTTTTTTCTCAGATTGGATTTATAGTTTAGGTTGTCGACTGGTTGAATTTCTACCTAATGTTAACAGATAAGACCATTACTCCCTGATAATTAGATAATTGTTCTAAATGAGTTTCGATTACTTGGCTTCTTGTTTAAGGTTTGAATCACTCAGGACATATTAGCATAGTGTTAGTCCACACTTTATTTTTTTGCTTTTGTCAGCTGCCATTTATTGTAATGACAAACGCACAGTATTGGAACAGACATGCAATGATTTTCAGTAAATAGTGCAATCGATAATGTATAAAAATGCAAACCATGCATTGATACGTCAGAGTGGGTTTGCAGAAGACATAGGGCATCTCAAAGGTCAAAGTCAATTTGGCCTATTGCCTGTCCCAAAAATACTGCATACTTCTTCAGGACGTTAATCAACTGAGGTCACCTAGGAAGGGAAAAATCACTCATTGGTTTAATTGCTAATAAGGGGTCAAGAGTTTGTTCACTCTTTAAGGGCTAAAGAGACAAAAAGTTAAGAAGGAAAGCAATGAAAACAGGTGAGGCTGAGCTGGATTATGAGCGGAAAACAAAAGTGTAACAATGGTCTCTATGTGCCATGAAATAATACTGGATGTTTATGATGATCATAAGTGCTGCTGTACTGACACTTTGATTGATGCTGTTATAATGAGTACATCTAAACAACCTCAAAAGAATAAAAACATCATTTAATAAATGCTGTCAAACATGTTTTTTACAATGTGTGAGGTATAATTGGTTTAAAACTTCAATTGATATTAGCTTGGGGCAAATCTCGCATCTTTATTCGATGTTTGTGAACAGCTGACTGCACCGGTCTTTCCCTCGGCAACAGATAATGATAGTTTGACGTTCCTGAACATTACTCTGAGCCTTACGGGTTCAGGCCTGGGTTCTATTGAAGTATTTTGATTTAAATGTTTTTCACTTGCTGCCAGCAAGAAGGCATCCACTTATTGACCTTGTGTCAGGATGTTTTATATTCACCATATATTGCCACAGCTGGTGTCTCTCATATGACTTGTGAAAAGTTTAGTGTTTAAAAAAAGTAAATGTAGTCGCTACAGTTTAGTTTGTGTCACAGAACTTATTTTAAATGCTGACAAAGACTAAATTAAAGATTGATATTTCGCCTAAATAACATTTCCAATCAAATGTGTATCCCGTGTCAGATATTTTTGGAGATTAAACTGATATTGGGTACATTCCAGTTTAAAATTGTGTAAGCAAATTATGGACCATACAGTGTTGACGCCTTAGGGAGTCACACCATCACCAAGTGGCACAAGGGAATAAGCTATAAGCTAGCTAGCTTTAATCGATTAGCTCGGAAGCTAGTGAAGAAATAGTCCATAAATTACATTCATTTAAAACGCGCATTTGTGTCCTCAGCTGCTGTACCATACCTGTTTATGAACTATGCCCCTGTGTGGATAAGTAGCAACTTCTTCTTCATAGCTGGTAAATGAAGACAAGTTTCTTCGTTAGGTGGCTTTGGGTAACTTTACTTTACTTTATACTTTATTTCAGACCCATAGGTCCATATCATGCACAAGACATACACATAAAGGATATATAAGACAAGGGTATGCTGTTATTTGTAGTCTACAGTATCTGATGGGTACATCAAAAGCAGATTACATGTAACACCCTGTGTTACATCCATTCTTTGTTAGGAGGCAGGGGAGAAATGGTAAATGTTATAGGGAAAGTTCAGGATAAAACTGATAAACCAGCCGAATTACAACGTATATGTAGTTTTTACACTGCATTCTCGAAGTTGCTTGCTGTCGATGAGAGGTGTCGGTGTTATTTGTTGAGGGACTGAGGTGAGGATTTTAACAGGACTATAGCTTCTGTTTGTATAGGCTACTGAAGGATATTAATAGATAGCAATATATTGCTGCAGGTTTAACTCGGAAGAGAGGGTTTCTGAAACAATATCTAACCTTTTCCTTAAAAGCAACAGGATTGATATAGCAGATCATAAGTGGCCATTATACATGAAATAAATGACATTGGTCAGGTGGTTTTTAATGTATAGAAAAAAAAAAGCCAATTACCTGTAAAGGTCAACGTGGATGTGTTGGCAGAAATAGTGAGAGTTGTTCTTCAAACTTCCCCCTGTAGGCATTTTTTCCCTTTGAATGAGCAACAACCTTCATTACATTACGGCTGAGGTGAACTTGCTTGCTACGATACTTCTACTGCTGGTCAAATAAAATCTTAATCCAAGCTGATTGTATGTAGTGGAGCGTGAAACCACAAGGATAAAAGGTGTCACTGAACAATCGAGTTTCTGTCAGAAACACTGTGGTAAGTTTAAGAACAAATCAATAGATTTTTAGTCTCTTTCAGATTTAATATGTCATTGCTGCCTGTCCCTTTGTTGTTGGTATGAAATAAGTGGTTTGGGTTCAGAATAGAGACTGTGATGTTCTCAGTTTAGTGTTGTCAGGAAGTGAAAAGCTACTTCTGGTGTTTGGTGGACATAACTCAAAGTCACTGTAGCAGACAATGGAGGGAGCTCAAACATGGCAGGCTTTACACGAATCCATACGTACCGTTCTGGTACAGCCTACTTCAAGTTCCTGAAGACGGAACATAAATCTTTCTTGGAAATTCTGACATTTGTTTTCAGGTATGGAGTATGAACCTGTATTACATTCAGCCTCAGGGTCCATAGAGGCATTTGTCCCTGTACCTCACTAAAAAGGAAAAGGTCAATGCAGTGATTAATGTGTTCAGGGTAAAGGAATGTTTTTTTTAAGTGTATGTGAGTCTACTGGAGCTAACTCAATATCTTAATAAAAGTTAGTCTGGATTAGGTTTAATTTAAACAGATTCAGTTAATAAAAATTGGGTGCATAAAAACTTATTTTTCTTGTATTTTTGTCCAAGTGCAACCTGGTGGAGCGTTATCATCAACATTTCAACCGCCATCAAATCCAAACCCGGGCCGCCCATTTGAAGGACTATGACCTCTGTACATGGGGTGAGCGCACTAAAAGCCTAAAGCTAGCTATAGCTTTAACTGATTATCAACTTTGTCACCAAGTCAAACACGTCTACTTTTTTGAAAGTGTAAATGAGCTGTAACATGTATCTTGGATGTCGTAAGGAGATGCAGAAGATGAATTGGGGTCTAATTTGATGTACTGCCCCTGGAACATATTTTTAATATTTCAGCTGTAAGCTAATACGAAAATGTTCTGTTCAGAGTCCTTACATGGTACAGCTCACCACAGAGTAGCTTACAGTACAGTCAGCTCACTTTCACTCAGCCATTACCAGCAGCTGTGTGGTTTCAGCTCAAGATCAGATATAACAAAGAAAAACACTTTGTTTATATAAAGATCCTTCTTCTTTTTCTCATCCGGGTTTATTACAGGAAAGCTGAAAGGACATTGTTATTGTTTTTGTCCATAACCCTTTATGACTCTGACAGAGGTAGAGTTTTCTGGGAAACAAATCTGCCATGTTTCAGTCTTAGAAAAAACCTTCAACATTCACATTCATGAGTCCAAGCAATGGATAACTGAATTTGTCATAAAAAATGCGTACTAAGTATGAAAGTCGTATGTCCTGTTTTTTGTACGCCATCAGGAAACCCCCCACTTGAGAACAATTTAAATCATTCTCCATTAACCTTCAATTTAATAGCTTCTAACATAGGGCAGCCCCTGGATGGAAAGCATATTAACCCACTTATTATCTTAATGTGAAGTGCTACACACAGACAGATAAAGTAAAACATTATAGTGTCTTGAATTATCTGGATTCAGGAATGAAATATATTTTCCCAGTCTGACAAAAAATAATCAGCTTGGGCCAAACTCCCCTTCACCTCACCTTGGACACTGCAGTGTGACGTATCGCATTAAAACCAAGAGCAGACTGCAGAATTTCGATTAACCTCTTTGGACATGCCTATTGTCCATTAAAAGTGGTGCCTAGGAAACCCTCAGCAATCATAAAGGCAGAGATAAGCAGATAATCCAGGGTCCCATGTGTGGATCCTGGTATCCGACTCAGAGGAGGGCTCAGGCCTCCGTGGAGCCTCTGCACTCCAGTTAACATCTCACAGCTGCATGAGCTCTTCTGGGTATTTACTATTTACCCCCACAGATGAATTCAAATCCTGTGTGATTGGACAGGTTGCGTGAGGTTACAACCTAAACAGTGCAAGGTTGTTGCAGATCTATAAACATCACAAACATTAGGCAAACACTGTGCTGTAGTGTAGTGGCTCTTAACCGGTTCTTAGTCATTCATCAACACTTCATAGTTTTTCCATTTTATTTAATAGTATTAAGGTTTTTGTTATTTGTTAATTCCAGGTTTTCGGTGAAGCCCTATTTAAAGGTACTGTGTGGAACTTTTGTGTCGTTTTTGGCGCCCCCTTTGGGAAAAACAACGACTCCTATCTCTTGCCGATCTTGTCCTGTACATGTGTAGGTTATTTCCTCTTCAGAAAACTATCCTCCTTTGTACTTTAACAGTCAAACATGTCAGTCATTTAGATTTTTTTGCCGTGTAAAATGTGAACAAAGGTTGCTTCAGCTTTGTGCTGTCAATCACCTTGTTGAAACGATAGTGGTAGCTGATAGCAGCAGTAAAAGGCAATACAATTAATAAAATATATAGTCAGTCTCACTCCTGATGAGCCTGTTTGCTTTTGCAGGTCGTAAAGGAGCATCAGTAATAACAAATATTTGTCTCTTTTATTACCAGCTAAGAACTCCTCATAGGAGCTGTTCAACCAAACTCAGACTGACATGTTTTGATATCTTTGGAAACTTTGAGATATTTAATAGAATTGATTGTATTTCCATGCTTTATTCATCTTGTGCAGAGATTATTGCAAAGGTTAAAAAGTGAATTCATTCAAAATTAAAAAATGCATCTGTCCTTCAAATAGATTCAAAATAGCTGACGAGTTGCAACCAATTTAGATCTTCATCGCAGGACTATTACTGGCTCAAAGGATAAAAAAGCACAATAAAATCGATTGTATACAAAGAGAACCTGTATTTGATGTCTCCAATGATAACCCATTGCTGCTTCACTTCTTTGTCTTCATAATGTACGCTTTCGAGCCATTTTTAGCTGCACTGAGTTTGCATTGGCTGGTCCATTAATAACAATGTACTCTTAGGCTGTCAGGCAGAGATTTCCCACCTTTACCCCAAAGAATTAAAATCAACTGGAATATTAATATATAGATATAAAAAAAATATATAAAACATGCTTTGCAGCAACCGGTTTGGCAAGAAAGCATTGTGGTACAGTATCATAAAAACCTCACAGTGAAAAGTTACAGTTCACGTGTTTGTTGTACACTTCTTACCTTTAGCTCCACTTCATTATTCACTTCAGTATAACAGTGCATATTTTAAATATTCAGTTCCATGTTTCTCTAGAGCAGGTATAGAAGGAAAGATGCACTTGTTGTAACAGTTTTAGACATGCTCAATCTTTTCTACTGTTAATCAGGGGCTCATAAGCATTATATGAATTGAATTTACATTTCATTAATGTGCTTGAGAGTGACAAAGAGCTGAGGGCTTGGCTGGGCCATCGTAAAGATAGAGGGAGTGGGATGAGAAATGTGGAGTACATGACTGGAGCTCTTTGCCCGAATGATGAACGGACGCTATCCATGGAGAGTTGCAATACAGAGAGCGAGGATTTAATAGAGGCAGTAAAAGAGGGCAGGAGGGCTGCTAATGAATCAGAAGAAGGAAAGAGGAGGAGAGAGGGAGAAGGGGACTGAGCAGAGGAGGGATGGGCCCAAGTAAGGCAAAAGGACGGAAACGCTACACGTTCTGCAAAGCTCCCACCTGACAGGGACGCACAAATCTCAAATTCTTCCATATTTCAGCGCTACATGACTTAATAAAGACTGAAGGCAGAGTTTGCAATGTTTATAGATAGTATTGGATTAAGCACATCAACCTTTCAGCAATGACCCATTAAGCAGTATGTCTTTTGCCAGTTGAGTAGCAATTACTATCTATTAGTAGATCCCATTATTGTGTTGTTCTTTATCGAGCAGCATCTTTTAATAATTTATGTGTAGATGAAGAACACAGCCAGGAATAGTCACTTTTTCACATGGTATAATTATTCTTTTTATTGATGTAGCAAACAGATTTAACCATCTGCAACTGCTTTAGATTCAGCCAGTTGTTGGCTGTTTTTTGCCTTTATTTGATAGGTCAGCTGAAGATAGACAGGACATGTTGGGAGGAGAGAGTGTGGGATGACAGTCAGGGGCTGAGGTCAGATTTGAACCCATCGGCCACTGCGATGAGGACTGTAGCCTCTGTAAGGGCGCGCAACATAACCGCTAGTCTTTCCAGCACCCCTCAGTTGTTGGCCGTTTATCCTGTTAAAAGATGTTTATGTTCTGTGTTAAATGTGGCACTTTTGTATTAAATGAATTCTTATAGTTAAACCAAGAAGACTTTCAGCCACTGCAGTGATCATTGTGGCAACTCTTCATGGAAGAGTACATGCATGTGTCAGGAATCTGCCTGCATGTAGTCAGCAGATGCTTAAATGTATGATTTTATTACTTCCAGCATAGAATGAAGTCCACCCATGCATCCATAAAACCCATCAGCAGATAGCTTCTTTTTTTTTAGCATGACTGCAGATTTTACAGTCTTCTGATGTTGACTGCCGCATGTGTTACATAACTGTGTCCACTCAGCCTCTCAGGGCATCAATACACGTCTGTCATTAAAAATTCAATAACAATCTGATTTTAGCTTTAGTGTAGTTAATTTTATGAAACACTGATCTATCTATCTATCTATCTATCTATCTATCTATCTATCTATCTATCTATCTATCTATCTATCTATCTATCTATCTATCTATCTATCTATCTATCTATCTATCTATCTATCTATCTATCTATCTATCTATCTATCTATCTATCTAAAAATGTGTGAATTCTCTGATGAAGAAGCTGATGTTAAATGTGATAAAGGTGACGCTATAAAGAGAATCTACAAATCACAGAGTTGAATATGAAAATGAGTGAACCTGACAACTTTAATGATGACAAACTACCAGGTACATCTGTTGCACTTACCCACTAACTGCAGTTTCGATGTCTAATGGAGACATTCCATCTCCATTAATCCCAAAAAGTTCATAAAAAAGTTTCTTTTATGTGAAACTTGGAGGGCAAGGTGGCCTTCTCTCCGTCTTTACTAATTTGCTTTTGTCTTAATCTTCTTCTTCTCTGACTTTTATGACAAAGTTGCTCAGAAGGTCACATCAGCCATATCAGATTTCAGCGTGTCTGTATCAGCGTTGCTTTGCACTGCTGATTTTGCATAAAATGGAAATCAATGAAGCACTCAACAAAGCTCTACGGACATTTTCAGTGAGTAATTAGCCACTGCATTGCTAAGCCTATTGTTGCCCTAATGATGGCTTTGATTAACCTGAGATAACCTCTAGAATAAATCATTTAATTAAATCTCTTTCTTCCAGTAGGCCTATGATCATTACCACTAAAACTCATATTAAAGTTGAAAGTACCTCTAATTTCTTATTTTCTCTTTATAACCATAATTCTGCTCATATTTGTGCTCTTTTAATAGTACTTGTTCTTGCTCTCATTTGGGTTGATTTTATCTTTAAATACAAGATAAAAAAAACTATGTTGTAAAGCACAGACGCCCTGGACTGCTGTTCAGGTCTGATGAGCCATTAAATTATTTCGGGGAGATCTTGCCAAAATGATTAATCAGGTAATTTGTCGAATCCTGCATTTTCTTTAGATATAGCCTGAATCTATGAGCGAATATCTCCTGCACTGGAGTCATAGGACTATTGATTTACATTTTCTTGATTAATGTGATCAATTTTTCTAAGCGGCTAATACACTTTTGACTTCAACAAAGTCAATGAAAGCCAGAAAATGCCCCAGTACAAACAGCTGTGACCCTGTATAACCCAGAATCTCATGCATTTAATGGAGGATACTTTTCTTGTTTCTTTGCTTGTGCCAACCGACTGTATAATGCTTTCATTTAGTTAGCTTTATCATGCATTTAATTAACAAGGCAACTCAGTTAGGGCTTGGTATATATAAAAAAAAATCTGCATGAAAACTCGATTATTAGAAAATCAAATTCTCAAACTGTTTATTGTGCTGACCATTTCTCAGGAATTGCCAATAACGCACAGCTCTAAAGCACCTGCAGCCATCTTTACTTTAACCCATGGCATGCACTTTGCTTGTAAGTGTGAACAGCCAAGTTGATGCAGTGTGACTCCAGTCATTGTTTTGCAAGGTTGATTATATAATAAAACTCCCATACAAATTAAATACAAAGCCAAGATCAGGGAAGTTTTCTGAAACTGATTTCATCCTTTTCTGATGCTAACCATTATGTACACAATATAGTAGGAAGGGTAATGTGGGTTGTGTTGCCAGAGGCTTTAAGATGTAGATGCTTATTCTGAAGAAAATCCAAAATCCATACACTGCTTCTTTACACAAAGTCTGTGTGGCTGTAAAGAATGAGCACTAATGTTTATGTTGGAGCCCAGATGTGAAAGTTATACATGCTGTCTGTACAATTTAAATAAGAGCTGAAATGGAGTGGGTAAATAATGAACTGCTACAGTATATTTATCTGAACATGTAAACAGAGAAGGCACTCTTGGACTGAGAAATTGTCTTGTCTTATATCACACCGGGTGCAAAATACAGTCTGAGATAACAACTTTCTGTGCAGTCATTAGGAGACAATAAGTCTGATTTAAATCGTTCCCAGGTACCAGAGAAAATGCTCTTTATTGATTAAAGGTATAACAATGTGCAACTAAAAGAAGATTTATGAGGTGTCCTCTTCGATTCTGCATGTGAATGTGTCAAAACAAAAAAATGAGCAAGTGCTGTGAGGAGGTTCGTTTATCAGTGAATCACTGCTTTCAAAAGGCCGTCTGCTTTTAAAACTGCAATTTACGAGAAAGTACAATTAATTGATTCTAGCAAAGTACAATAAAAACACAAACTGGGGTGCAATTAACCAAACGTGCTCAAAAGTTGTTAACTTCATGAATCCCGATTATGTTTTGGTTTGCCTTGAAATACTGATGGTGTTTTTGTTCTAAAGGAAGATGAGAAAAATCCATTCTGCAGGTCTGAGTCTTGAGTAAGAGGTCTGTAATGTTTGATGTATCGAGGCACCTCCAGTCGAAACAAAGATGTAGTGTGAAACACGAAACCCTGAGAGAAACAGGAAGGATGTCTCACTGGTGAACAGGACTTAACAATGTAGAAATTCAGATAAGAGAAACAGGCCAGACTGTTGAATTCATTGGATGATTTGAAGGACTAAACTTGTTTATTTGCTTGTTTAAGCCCATTTACTCCAAACTGTTAATTAAATGCTTTCAAGCCAGTACGGTGGATGGCTTCCTCCTGGTGGGGAGCGAGTCTTTGCCCTGAGTGAAGGAGTTTGAAGTATGTCTTGTTCACAAATGAGGGTAAGATGGGCCATGAGATTGACAGGTGGATTGGTGCAGCGTCGGCAGAGGGAGAGAGGAAGGAAGAGGGAGCTGAGTCTGAAAGCAAAGCTTATAATACACTTGTCTATCTTTGTTCCAACCCTCACCAATGGTCATTGGCTACGGGTAGTGACCAAAAGAATAAGATCACCGATAGAAGCAGCTTAAATTAGTTTTCTCTACAGGGTGTCTGGGCTCAGCCTTATGGAACTCAAACATTCAGGGGAACTCAGAGTAGAGCTGCTACTCCTTTGCATTGAAAGGAGCCAGTTAATGTGGTTCAGACATCTGAGTAGGATGCTTTCTGGGCGCCTCCCTTTGGCGGATATCATGTCGGATCCAACTTGGAGGAGACCCAGAGGTAGACCCACAGCCCGCTTGACAGATCATATCCCATCTAGCCTGGGAATGCCTCAGAATCCCCCAGGAATAGTTGGAAAAAGTTGCTGGGGAGAGGGAATTTTGGGTTGATTTACTTCGTCTGCGGCCACTGTGACCCGACCTCAGATAAGCGGTAAAAAATGGATGGATGGATGGATGTTATTATACCCCAGTGGACAAAAGCAGTATTACTCATCTTTTTCCTGATTGTGTCTTGTACACATGAGCTGTGTATTGTTACTGTCAAATGTATCACTCATTGTGAATACTTGCAGTGGAAAATGTAGACGAGGCTGTTTCCTCTGCGTGCTGTAACTCACTTCATTTCACACCTATGGCCATGGATAGAGAATTTTAAAAGTACATAATACAGAATTAGTCCATCTTGTTGCTGACAGTCTTGTTTGCTTTTGTAGGACATAATGAGGCATCAGTATTAGTCTGTTTCATAGCCATCTAAAAGCTCCTCACAGGAGCTTAAAACAGATGAATAATGAATCCAAAAACATATGGCTAAGATTAAAATAGAAAGATATGCTCCTAAACGAGTAATGTCCCTCTATAATAAATAAAATAAAATGGCCCCTATATATATATGAACTCATAAATGTCTAACCTAATGCTAGAAACTGTGCTTATACTTTAATGTATAATGTTAAAAATTGAGGAAAGCCCCTGTGAGAAGCAGCTCTAGTCCCTCAACATGCTGCTCCCAGCTTGTTCACTAATGGAGCTCTGGCTGCGTGCCTGGATCGATCACCAGGCCATAACGCTGCAGAATTTCCTTATTTCAACAAATAAGGAGCCATCCTCCAGTTTATGCCAAGGCTGATGTAGGCTGACAGTCCATCACGTTGGGGTGCACGAGGGAGTGCTTAATCACGCTGGTGGAGGTGGTGCAGGTGAGACAAACAGAGCAGGCCGAACGCAGGGCAAAGACAGGAAACAGTGAATCACAGAGATAAATCAGAGCCTCCCATCCACTCCATCTCTTCCCCTCTGAGAGGAGAAGGCTGCATGTTGATGACTTTATGATAGATGACTGATTCAGGATCCATAAGATCTGCTGTTGGACCACAGCAAGATGGAACAGGACATTGGCTACGCTAAAAACTGTTTGCTCAGGGATTTCAGGAAAACGTCCCCATGGGCATGCTGAAAGAAACATGCTGATGTGGTCATATATATATCAACGCTCAGTGGAGCGTTTGTTTTCTTCTCAACTAATATCTGTAAAATGAGGCGAGATGGATGCAGCTGTAAACATCCTGAGAGTTGTTTAACCAGCATCCTGCTCAACATATCACAACCAGTCGGAGAAGGTGAAGTGGAGGGTTAATCCATCTCAAATCTGCTAAACCAACATTTTTATTAGCTAAGATTTACTACTTATTTAACACAGAATGATTTACACGTGATACTAAAAAGGTCCTGTTAGGCTTTTAAAAGACACATTTATGCTTTCCTAAACCATGGCTGTTGTTGCTATATGACGATGGTCAAATAGAGAAAATGTTTGTTTTAGAACATATTTAAAGCGCTGTTAAAAAGATGTAGAGTAAACAGGCTATAGAATTCTAAAGCGGTAGTGCTTTAAATGTTAATGTCACTACAAACACAGATACAAAGCTGTATTTACCCCTTTAGTTGGGTGTAACGGCATGCTAATGTCTTTTTTAATTCCCAAGGGAATTATCAATGTGTGCAGAACAGCATGCCTCTGGCTGCTTGTTAATGCAGAAGCAGTTTGTTATGTAGTGGTAGCTAGGTGGCTAAGCTAAGTAGCTAGTTCAAACATCACATTTGTATGGCGTCTTGTCCTGTTGTTCCTGTCATCTTAGTATTTTCAGGTTAAAAAAACGGAGAAGTTTTATAAAGGCACCATGACTTTAACATGAGAGTCTTAGTACCCCAAAAATGACCAAAGCACATTAAACATATATTTAACCACGATATGACTAACATCATAAATCAAGTGAATATCATACTCTCATGATATTCACAACTTTCCGGAGGCTCTTAGTTCACGTGTTTTATTTGCTGCTGTTGGAGAAATTTAAGAGGCCATTAAATGTTATTGATCAGAAAAAGCAAAGTCTATGAATATGGTGGTAAAGAATTTTATGGTACTGAGTGTTTGGCGCCCATGTTGATTCTGCCTAACAACAGTGTTCTCGCACCTTTGCCATTTGCATGCCAAACGTACTGTGTGCGCGAGTCTAATAACATCATAGTCCCAACTCTGCTGATCCCTTTTTAAAACTTGCCTATAGTGTTACAATGTGGGCAAAGTTTCAGCTCATGAGGTAAACATGTGATTTTTGTTTATTTTCGGAGTAATCCCCGGATAAGTCTGCAGAGTGCGTTAAAAGGCTTGTCCTGATAAACACACAAGACGGCTTCAAGTCTCTTTGTAGGCAAGTGGGGCTGTTTTCATTGGCTCTTATACCAGCACACGGGCAGTCCTTCCCTGGCAGCCCCACAACATTCTGCCCCCTTGGAAGGCTTTCGTAAAAGATGGCCAATCAGAAGAAAGTGGGCACGTGGGGAGGGCGGCCTTAAAGAGACAGTAGCTGAAACGAACCATTTCAGGCAAAGGCTAAATTATTATTATTATTTTTTACAGAAGCCAGTAGAAGATAAATATGGAGGTTTTTTTAGCTGCAAATCATGCAACGCTACTCTACAGGTTTCACAGACTGCCAACATAAAAGGTGAAAATTACACTATGGATCTTTAATAGTTATAAAAAATGGTACTTCTCAGGAAAATATGTATTATTTTAATTTTCCAATTTGTGGTGAAGCCGGCCTGTTTTATTGCAGTGTAAGCACTATAATGTCCTTGTATGTTGACTGTCTTCGATAGAGTGGTGACTCATTGAGCAGTTAGGATTGGCCAAATTCTCTGTTCTCTCATGGGAAGATTGGCAGCAGTCAGGAAATGAGGACGGAATTGAGAGCACTTACAGTGAGCGAGAGCATTTGGCAGCTCTAAAGCTACTGTCTCACAATCAGTTCATTTCAGATATCAGCAAGGTGCCTCCACCAGCTGCTTTTTGCTGAGTCATAACAATGGAAGAGTCATCTAATAAACAAAAAGTGACTTTATTGGATGGGAGGAGAAATTGGCACACTTTCCAGGATATAGCTGCTGCAGTGATTGAAATACTTCTATCTCTGTGTCAGCATTCAAAGTAGATTAGGTTCTTGTCCTCCACACCTGGTGGTTGCGTTATTAAGAAATATTCAAGGAAAATTCATGATTAATGCCTTCCTTTCCATTTCCCACACCAAATGCTCTTGATGAGTTGTACATTTCATGTTCAACAAGCAGGATGAGATTTTTGTTGTGAAAATCACCAATACAGGAAAATATCACCAAGAAGATAAGAGGTACCTTTTTGTCCACAGGTGGCGCCAAAATTGACCCAAACTGTACGTTTCTCCAGGAGCTTTAGGTCACAAATTTATTGTTGAGGAAACACATTGCTTTATTATTCCCTCATATCCTAATGAGGCTGATTTAATTTGTGAGATTTAGAGGTGCTGATAGGCCTTTTGTAGTACATTAGGACAGCTTCTGAGCTAGCTAATTCCCCGTTACCAGTCTTAATCCTAAGTGAAGCGACACTGGCTGCTGGCGTTACTTACAGTCGAGGTATTGAAGTGGTATTGATCCACTCATCCTGCTAACACTCACTAGAAAAGCATAAGCTTGATACCTGCCAGTTCCTTCAAGTGCTGGAATTCAAAATCGTCCCTCGGCGAGGACTCGATTGACTGTCTGGACAAGGTAATAATTTTGTCTTGCTTTGGATGACAGAAAAAAGGAGGCAACACTTCAAGCTGCAGATTGAGGCTAAGATCTATAGGCCTATGTTCCATTAAGAGGAGCTGTGATGCAGATCTCACGAAACATGGCAGTGTCAGTCAGCAGCGGCAGCAGCTCACGTGTCTCTGAGGCATCAAAACCTCACCGCACTGGAGATGAATGGACCGCCGTTGAGGTCCATTTGCATAACTTTGATAGAGCAATGCTGCTGACTGCAGCTGAAATACTGGCAGGGTTTAATTCCATTATGTGAGTGACTGTGAACGGCTGCAGAAGCAGAGGGCTCTTTTTCTGGTCCTGACTGTAAAATGCACGAGAGCTGTGGATAAAGATGATGGACGGACAACCAATCGAAGCAAAAAGTGTCACAGGTCAAGAGGTCAGAGGCGGCAAATTACATCCCTCAAGGCCGATGGCCGCACATAGAAATTGAGCTGAGTGGTTTGTCAGTTATATGGCTGCCATAGTCATTACATGATGCAATTTAGCTTCAGCACCAAGGACAGCTGGATGTAAGCAATACTGCAAGGAGCGTGTGAGTTACATACAGCAGGATATCTTCTTAAGAAGTTGAAGAGAAGCAGATTTTATTCCATAATGTAGTGAAAAAGCTCGCTGAAGGTCTTCCAGTTCAAAAACGGAACTTGTGGATGATTTTAAGGATTTTTAGAAATACAAAAAGCCAATGAAGACCTTTGTTTTGACTAATTGTCCCTGACTGTTTACATTAACCCTATGTGCTATTCCAGTTCTGGTGCTAAGAGATAAGACATCAATGTATGTTGGCTTATTTTAATGAAGATTTCACTTGATACTGATTAGATATGGTAAATGGATAACAAATATCATACCCTAAAGAAATATAAAGATCAATACCTCCTAATCAGATTAATGATTACATTAACTACAAATTATAATCCTTCTTTACAAGATTATTGCAGTGATTATTGCGGTTTCTCATGTCCTGAATTTTGTAAAAAAATTTACTGTAACTGTGCTGAAAATTGAAAAACACCCAAACATGTATTTGGTACACACTTCAGGTCTTAAATTCAGGGATGATAGCCCAAACTGTCTTCTTATGTTGAATTGTTTTGTAATGTACAGTATAACGAGGATCATTGGACATGGAACTTTCTGTGTACTTACTGCAGGAATGACATTGACCTGCAGCCTCCCAGGTCACGACCAGAAACGGATCAAAGTTTTATAGCTGAGTGGCTGAACATAAATAATCCTAATGTCCGTTTCTGCTTAACACCAAATTTAACCTCGACCTCGCTGAAGGAGAAACATCAATCTTTTCATTCTTCTTCCAGACATTTAGAGACATTGATCCAGCTTTTTGCTCTCGTCTCCCTCCCTCCACACCGGTCTTCCCTGTAATGTCTTCATCGTCTCCACTATCCCTAACCTATTTTGCTGTGTCCATGTAGCTGGGTTTCTAATGGAGCCCTATTAGTGTCCCTGTTGCTCAGGGAGGACATTTGAGCCCTGATGCAAACCTCTAAAGCTTTGTCACAGGCTAAAGGGACGTGTTAAGGGAATCTGAGGGTCCGACCCTTTGCATTAACTTAAAACTTTGCATTAACTATGTTCAGCATCAGAACATAAAGGAAATCAATCAGTGCCCTTTTAAGTTAAACTTTAATACATAGTGTGTATCCATCTTCAGGCTTGGGCTTTGTTCAGTTATTCAAAATCTATCATTTTTTACCAATTCTGTCTGAAAGGTGATATCAGGGTTTTTTTAAGTCAAGGGGAGGATACAAGAAAAAAGAAAAGGCTGGTGAGGACATTGCTTTGGTTTGAATAATACATAAGAAGCATCCCACCTTCCCACACCAATAACTTGCACCTATAGTGCCATTCCTGTTTCCTGACATTGATTGCAGTGTAATTCTATGCAAACATACTTTTTCCCCAGAGGATGACTCACATTTCTTCGGTGTTCCTTTGACTTTCCCTCCAGTGACAGCGGAGGTCAGATTTTGTGTTTTTTACAGAATAGTCTCCACAAATGATCGGACTCATTGCAAAAAGAAAAGTACTGTATCTTAGTTAACCTTTCAGATTGATTTAAATGAAAGGTAAGATCCATAACTTTTTATCCTGTGTCACCTTTAGGTCAGATTGTATTATTTGTCTTGCTACTAAATAATTTTGTTTCCTGACCAAAAAGTGACAAAACTAATAATTCCCATAAGCCTTAGCTATGCTTTGTGTTTAGTCATAGTCAGCTTTTGGTTTGGAAGTTGAAGCTTTAATGACTACATATACAATGTGTGGTAAACTATTCTTGTAGGTTCCTTTGAAACCAAGAAATCCTGCAAGCACAGAAAACAGTGCAGTCAGTGTTTTTCTCCTCAAGGAGCAGTCGCTTGTGTGTGCTTGCTACCCATAACTTCTCCCTGACTCATTTCTGCAGGAGCAGGAAGGTAAATGAGAGCTGTCTCTGACCAACCTGTCAAGGAGACAGAAACAGGAGTGTTTCATTCTCAAGCGGCAAATTCTTGCATCTCATCTCATCTGACTGACACCACTGAGCAATGCCAAATATCACCACACCCTTGTGACTCAGGAAAATGATAGACCTCTGGAGTCATCTATAAAACCAAATCAGATAGTATTCTAGATTTATATTCAGAGGTACATTTATACCTGACTGAAAGATGTTGGTGTAAACAAAACAATGTTATATCAAGCACATCAAACTGAGAATTCAGCTTAAGGAGAATCCTGGTGGAATACCAAAACGCTACAAGAACACATTTCTTAAAAATGAACAAATCGCTATGTATTGAAACCATAGACTGTAAGATTGAAACAGGCAAGATTTCTAAGCATCTACACTGAAAAAGAAGAAGAAAATAGCCAGGAACACACTGAGCCTCTGCCGCCACCTGCTGGACAAACAATGTCTTACAATCCCAGTCACACAATTTAATGAATGAAACAAATAACCAAACACTTCTCTGAACAGTAGGGATTTTAATAAACTTTTCAATTCACAAGTCATATTGCAGCTGACATGATTAGTTTTTTATATTACCTAAATCATTGCAAAATGCAGTATCATAAATATATGGCAATCTCATATATACTTTGTTTTGTACAAATTCCATTCAAAAAGTTCCCTTAGGTGTAAAAAATAAGTGAATAACCAACCTATAAATCTGATGGAAGTCAGCAAAGTCTGGCACAGTATTTTCCAAAGAGAAAGAGTTTTAATATTAGCTCTTAGTCTGGACTTATTTAAAAGGGCCGCAGTTGAAATATTGCTTTGATCATTTGTTTTAATGATTTCCTGATTCTCTGATGAAATATCACATAACCATGAAGGCCACGCAATGAAAACATACAATATTTGGATGCATATTCAATTAAATAAAGGGTATAAAAGGCATATTGGCAAAAGCAGAAGCAAAGAGTTTAAGTGCATTTACAAAAAATAAACTTCCTTTGAATATTAAAAGACACAAAGGTGAAGGAGTGTGAAGGTTTACAGGAAGACTTTTTTCTGTTCTTTATTCTGCTCTCTGTGGGGCAGAACATATGTTATTCCATCTCCGTCTCTATCATCCGTTTAGCCAACAGTCCATCTTCTTATGGACATTTGTCTCTCAGTGCCAGTCTTCATCATCATCATCATCCTCTCCCTCAGGGGAGTCCTCGTGGCTGCTGACCTCGGCCTGCTCCGTCACTCCGTTTCCTCTCTGATGATGTGCCGCCATCGCTGCTGCTGCCGCTGCTGCCTTCCTGGCTCGAGACTCAGCTGCTGCCTGCTCCTCCTTCTCCTTCAAACGCAGCGCTGCAGCCTTCTTCTCTTGCTCGGCGTGACTCTTCATGTGAGCACTTCGACTCTTCACCTTGTAAAACACCCTGTGAGGCAGGAGACAATAATGCAATGTTAAAGCAGCTGAGTCACCAATTAACCTAACGAGCATGTCTTTGGACTGTGGGAGGAAGCCGTAGTACCCGGAGAGAACCCACGCATCCACAATGACACCTTGTAAACTCCACATAGAGACGCTCCTGTCTGAAAGGGATTCAAACCAGGAACCTTCTCGCTGTGAGGCAACAGGGTTAACCACTGCATCACTGTAGTGCAGAACGCAATTACTATTCAGCCGAGAAGTAATGCAAATGATGTGTGAATTAAATATGTGAATATGCAGAAACCAGTAATGAAAGTAAAAGAGAACCCTCCTGTGTATTGAGTACTTTTTTAAAGTGAAAATATTTCAGATACTGCTCATTGCTTCCAAAAAAAAAAACTATTACAATGAAACGGTCCAACCTGAGCCCCCTAGGCTCAACGAATGGATGGGAATAGAAACAGAAATACAGTATATGAAATGGAACAGATGACTTCTTCTCTCAGACTAAAAGGATGCACCTCTGCCAAGAAGTGGGAGAAATGGACCGACGCAATCCTCTTGCGACTCTATTGGACATTTATGGACTTCTAACGGGATGTATGATCATTATTTTCAAGATGAGGTGATCTCACTACACTATCTGTTATTTTTTTCTTCATTGATCTTTTATGTTGTTTGTTTCTCTTAAATGAATAAATAAATGTGAAAATTGGACAAAAATGTCAAAGGATATGTCTTCAATTAGGATTCTATATATGATAAAAAACACGACTAAATGGTCACATAATAAGCAAAATACGCTTCACCATGTTTTTCTAACACTAATATGTGTCCCTATTGTGTCTACAAACCCCCAAATTATAAGAAAAGTCCATCCTCTCCGTCTTTTGCCTGCTCCACTTTTCAGAAAATGTGTGCTCAAACAGGCCATGTTTTGGGGACCGCTGTTAATAATTGGATTTGTTGAAAAGGAGTATAATATGTGACCTTTAACTAACATTAACCATAAAATTGTGTGTCAGAAATATTGCATTCAAACTTTAATTTCAGTATTATAAATGTTATTTTGATTGTGATATACTTTATTAATCCCTGAGGGAAATTCTGGTTTACACAGACATGCTTCTCACACACATAGGCCTGCATCACACTAACAGGACCTAAAGACATGCATTAGTGGAGAGATGTAAGAGTGGGGCTGCTACACAGAGAGCGCACCAGATCAGTTGGGGATTCAGTCCCTCGCTCAAGGGCACCACAACAGTGCTCAGGAAGTGCTCTGGCACCTCTCCAGCTACCAGACCAACCGCATCGGGACTTGAACCGGCGACCCTCCGGTTCCCAAACCGTATTTCATCCTGTTTATTTTTGCAATTAAAGATTTAAACTTAGTGAACTTCTGTAACTTATAAGTCACTAAAGCTGCACTTCTTGCAAACATTAGATACACAGCCACACTACAGGCTTGTTAAGCAATAAATCTAAACAATGTAAATAAGTAATCAAAATGTGTGTGATCAGAAGCTTCTGTGTGAAATATATTACACTGTTATTCTCATTTGTGACATAAGAGTGGTATTTCATGAATTGTCTGTACCTGCCACATTTCTTGCATGGAAATACAGCATCAGGATCTGGAGGTGGTTTTGCTGGTGCTTTTGGCTTCTTGGCTGCAGGCTCGGCTCGAGGCCTGTGAGATGCTGGATGGTGAAGCTCTTTATTTACAGTGTCCTGCTCTTTGATCACCATCATCGATCCTGCCTGGAGAACCACAAACGACCAGATGTTTATCCAGAGTTTTCTTTTTTACTTCATATATCAGTGGAGATAAAACTTCAACAGTCTGCTTTATACACATTCATATCAATCTTTCAGTCAAAAACAACAGCAACATGTGTAAACTCTACTGTCCTCAAGGTACCTGCACTTTACTGCCGTAACTCCATTTTATACCGTTTTGTAGTCAAATGAAATTAATACATCTGTCTTCAGTCAACACTGTGGTTCCCAACCTTTTTTCATTGGGACCCCCCCCCCCCCCCCCCTTCTTTCCCCCATGACCCACATGGAAAATACACATGGATACACAAAAATGATTTTGATAAAGAAAATCCCGACAGATCAGGCCTTTGCATTTGTTCTAAATAAAATACCTTTGTATAAACTATCCTGGAGGTGTAATTGTACTTGTTCCACCACTGTGTACTTACACTTTTACTATATATTATAATACTTACATAGTCATGAGCTTGTAGTGAATGAGCAACCCTTGCGTGATGACTGCTCTCAAGGTCGTAGGAAACCGTCTTCTTGTCGTCTCCATCCCCCTCCCCTTGAGTAGGTTTGGACTGCTGTGAACTCTTTGAAATAAATCAAATGGATATATTATAGATGATCAATTTAACCAACCATAGGGCCTCATAATGAATGAACTCATTACTGAAGATAACTTCAACAATACTTCAACAAAAATCTGCATTTTTCCACTGATGTGGTTTAGTTAAAGAAGATTGCCTTCAGCATATGTTGGATAACATGAACTAGGTGAGGTTAATGCTTTAACATAAAACAGTATTCGACATTTGAGAAGCTAAGTCCGCTCTACCTTAATGTCCACCACGGCCTCGTTGTGCTTCTCCCCAGGGGAATCTGGGGGGCCGAACATCAGAATCCCGTTACGTCCGATCTTCACCTGTTTTTTGTACGTGTAGTAAAACTCTACACACTGGGCCACAGTCTTTGTTTGCACCTTAAATCACACACAACATGCAGATATTACCAGGAGGCATTTACATCAAGCAGTTCATGGATTTGCATATTAAACAGTGTGTGAACAACAATGATCTTAACATGAGAGGCAGGCCTCTCCGTCAGTGGTACCACAGCTGGAGTGCTAATGTGTCTATAAAATAAAGACCACATTTCCCATAAATCCAGTTACTTGATGTGACAAAGGGTATGTTTATGATTAAAGCAGAGCTGACTTGTCCTGGTTGCCAGGGGATATTTTCCATTACATCTTATTCTTGCTTCACATTGTAAAACACAGCCCAGAAACAGCTGCAAATCCAAAATGTAATAGCCTGAATTTCTTTTAAATTCATTTTCACTAAGCAGCCACATTTTAAGAATGTTATTTTACAGATATCCCAGATTCACGTGGGTCAACTCTTCAGGTCAGAATATGTGTTCAAACTCTACAGAGAGTAGTTATAATTAAATTCAAATGTTTTTTTTTTTTAGATTGATTTACTTTGATTTTGAATCGTGTTATCAGCAAGTTAAAATTAAAGAGCATACCAGTTTCTGAACCATGAAGAAGTCCTTCCTGTACGCAGAGATCCCCTTATTGAAGTAGCGCTTCTCTTCTGCGGTCCAGCAGTCAGAGCCTGTAAGCAAATCAGCACTATTGAATGTGTACTCATTCAAGAGAGTGAGAAAACTTTTGAAGAGAGGTAAGAGATCAGAGAAGAAGGCAGGAGGACGAGGATAAAGAGGTGACCCTGACCTGAGTAGTGATAACCCGCCAGGTGATGGCCTGTGGAGAAAACGGGGGCCTGAAGCATCAAACGTCCCAGCGTTTCCTTCAAAACAACATGAATGGTTACACTTACAAGAAGATGAATGTGCACATTAACAGTTCTTCAACTTTAAAACACTGTATAAAACATCTACCAGTAAGAAATAAGAAGCTAATGTAAGAAGAAGGCAGAGGAAATGATTGAAGTTTTTACTGAATTTCAGTAACTTGGGTCTTTGTACTCACCAAGAAATCACCTCCACATTCATGTAAACAGTGCAAAACCAGTTCCTGATTGGTTCCTCCACCTCTGAGCACACTGGAGCACGCCATGTTAATCAAATCATTAACTACAAAAAAAAGAAGAAGAAGAAAAATGACCATTATTGGAATGAATCAGCAAGGTAATACAAAATTACAGTTAGTGGGAGACAGGACATACTTACCCCTGTCTTGATCACCAGGTTTGAGGTTTGACTCTTCCACAGGGAGCCAGACCAGGTCGGCCTTGTGCTGGTCTAACTGGGAGGACAGTAGATCTTTCAACTCAGGGATTTCTGCCTGGTACTTTAGGCCGATGTTGATACGTCTGAACAAATAGAAAACATGACACATAAGAGTACAGATGTGTATTTTTATATTTGTATAAGTGTTACAAATCGTAGAGGCCTGTTTATGTCTTTACTCACGGTTCCAGGCAAACAGGTGTAGCATCAGTGATCAACGGCAGAACAGGAGGTGTGATATCTGAGCTTGCTGAAATTGAAACAGAATGATCACTTCAGAAAATATCTGAAAAAGCATAATCAGGATTATTTCCCTAAAATCATACCAAAGAAGATATAAAAAGATGGACGACATGACAGATCCCCAAATGTGAAGCCAAAATCTTGGAGCTACAGTATAGGTCTTAAGCTCCGCCTCCTCCATGTTAAAAGTGCCATGATTGAAAGCTCTTTTGACAAATGTGTCTCCTGCAGCGCTGTGTGCATCGGATTAGCAGAGTAGAGGAAAAGTGATACGTAACATAACAAACACTAACACAAGAGTGATTGGACTTTCACAGTAAGTGTCTGCTGCAAACCAAGACTAGAATCTGTTCTGTTGTGGACCTGAGGGATGTGTGCAGTTTTGTCTGTAGGTTAAAGGAGTATTTTGGTTAGTGATAGGGGTGGGAAGTCAATAACGCGGCTTCACCAGCTGATCCCTACTGCAAAAATTTGACTCCAAGTGACATCATCAGCCCAAAATGTCAGCACCCACCAAGGGGGTTTACTGGCCTCATTAATGGACAACATGAAGAGATAGAAACACATCATCCATCTTTACACAGCCAACGGTAGAAGTAGCAACTGAGCCTTACCAGAGCGCAGCAGACTGCGTGAGGCAGACTTTGGTGTAGGTGGCGGGGGGGGCAGGATCTGGTTGCTTGCGATGTTGGTCAGAAAGGTGGAGAAGTAGAGTCCTGAACCTTCTCGTACAGGAGACAGGATGGGCGGAGGCGTGTAAGGGGGCAGTGTCAGGGGGTTCTCCGGCAGGCGAACTGGAGAGCGCAGGTTGCTTTGGTAGGAAGTGATGCTGGAGTAGAGGGATGGAGGGATGAAGGTGGCGGGTTTGTGTGGAGGGATGATGAGAGGCTCAGGACGAGGTCTACGCTTCAATTTGGGTTTTCCATCCTCGTCTTGACTTTGATCGTCCCCATCCTGGACAGAAGACAGGTAGGGGGGCATTTTATAAAAGCCACAGTAACACTTGTGTTTATCACCAGGAGTTCAACATCAGCTCAAGCTGGGAATTTAATCAGAAAACTTACACTCGCTTTTCTTATCCTATCCTCAGATTTTCAAAAAGCCAGTTTATGGAGGCTCTCCCAGAAACATTATCACATTTATTCTCAAATTACTTTCTTAACATCCATGACATACATATTCCAATGTGTACTTACTGAGCCAGGCTTACTTGAGATCCTTCACAACCACTTTAAAAAAGCTATCCATGTAGTCGGCTCATCAATATTGAAGGGTGAGTCACATTATCATCTAAACCCCACCAAAACATTTTCAGTTCGGTCCAAGTTCCACTGGATCACTGTGACACAAGTTTTAGCCAATCACAGTACAGAAGGGCTCGATTATTCAGAAGTCTAATGGAAAGACAAACCCCCCCCCCAGCCACCTGTCTCTGTCAAAAGTAAAGGCTATGCTTACAAGTCAAGAAAAAGTGCACCTTATAAACATATGAAATAAAGAAGCCAGATATCAATGTGTTGATTATCTAGCTTTAGAGCTTCTTGCAGGTTGCTTTTATCGTCTTTGAAAAGAGCCAGGATATCAGTAACAAACCAAAAAAATCAAAGCAAAATTTATCATATTTACCTGACCAAAACTCTCTCTCTCATTCATGGAGTTTCTGCGTGATCGCCGCCGAGCCACGATGACAGAAGGTTTCCTTTCAGACTGTCCTGCAGATCGCTCACCCGCAACAAGTTTACCCTGAGCCAAGCCACCCTGAGGATCCGTTTGACCCCTGTGCACCGGCACAGACACGGGGATAACCAGAGGGACTATAGTGGCCTGTTTTCCAGAAGAACCGTCCTCCTGTTGAGGCACCTTAGCAAAGAGGGAGGGGGAAAGCAAGATCACAAATAGAAAATAAAAAGCTTAGAGAAGTAGCAAGTAAGGACTCCCTTGAAAAAGAGGTTTTTAACCTCAATGGGACTTCTCCTGGATAAATAAAGGTTAAAAAAAAAAGTAACACAAAGAAGGGATAATGAGATGTAATAAGAGGAAATAAGTGTGTGTGCAATGATCATTAACACAATAATGCTTTTATAAATCAAATTCATTCTTAAATGGAATGAACAGCATTTATTCCCCTTTTTACTCAATAAAGAAAATGTTTCATTGTATAATAAATAACATTGGGGCAGCATTCAAAGACAATTTTATTCTGTTTATTTTTTGTCATTATTCTTTGTTTGGTTTAGAAATGCTCTTCACACAAATAACAAGTTATACTTGATATTGTTACCCAGAAGGTTTCGTTTCAATATGTCTACCCAAGATGCTAAAACCAGTGTAAATCTGCTATTTTGGGTGATTTAACAAAATATTGATACGCATCTTAACTTCAAATGATGTTTATCAAATGCAAAATGTTAACCAAATAAATATTTGTTCTTAATCTACAGTAAATAACTCAAAGCATTCAGAGAAGTGTCCACCTCGCTGGTATTTCTGGTCAAGCTGATAAAGGTTCTAGTAAATTCTACTCATGGCAGAGAAACATACAAATCACTTTTACGACTTGAATCTCAGGCAAAAAATATTTACAACAGGACTGAAGACATTTGAATCTCATCTGCTCACCCAGTAAAGTGCTGTTTGTTGAGCACTGTGCATAGCTCTGGGCTGTGAACAGGAACATTAAACCTGTTTGGTGTTCGGGGTGTGTGTGTGTGTGTGTGTGTTTAGGAGTATGAGAGTGCAGGTTGACAGCGCAGCCCCTCCCTGGCTCTGCTGAATGACTGAGACAGAGCCTGAGGAATGTGGAGGTGTGCAGACATGCAGCTCGTCCAACTGTACAGCCAGCCTGCACACTCTGCACAAAAACCCAAGACAAGCCCTACAACCCCCCCTCCCACGTTGGAGCAAAAAACATCCCTGTGCTGAAAATGATCAGAGTTTAACTTGTGTTTGTGTTTATAGACTGTTAAACGGAGCTGCTAGAGAGTATATAAACAGCTGGTTGCAGTGGGTGTGACCCAAAGAATGCAAAAATTATAAATCTGGAATATCAAGATATGTACTTAGTAGCGTGATACATTTAGAGGAATTATTTAAATCTTAAAAGTTTATAGCAATATTTTGTCAAATTGCACAGGTATATCCTGCAGAATATTTTGCACGATCATGAATGCAGCATGTTAAAGATAGTTTTGTCAATCCTCGCCAGCCACTTTAGCTTATACATTTTGGTTCTGTCTAAATCTCTCTGGTTTCTGGAGTTCCATATTTAGTGGAATTCAGAATAGTTAAAAAAACCTACTGAACATAAACCCTCACTTGTCTTTTTTTTATATTGAACCTTATGATAACCTTTCAACAAATAACCCTCCAAATGTATTGCACACACTACTTCTCTAAAACAAAGACAAAGATTGTTAATTTGGTTTCTTTGAAGTTCTTGAATTTAGAGAAGATGAGATTTGCTAATTGTGAGTCTAATAGCAGCTTCCTTTAAATGATGGCAGCCTTGTGTCGCATTCTTGACCAACCAGCTCTAAATGTATCTACCTTCAGTTATCGTATTTTAAAATGTGACTTTCTATCAGTAACATTTTCTTTTAATTAGCCTCATGGCAATTATATATTTGTTTGTTTACTTTATCTCATTTCAATTTTTGCAGGTAAATGTTGACTATTAAATCACTGCTTGTTTGTTGTTTGTTTTGGTAACCAAATGGAAGTTCTGCTTAGAAATAGGGTTCATTCTTCTAGTACAGCTGCTAGCAAAGTTTGTCAGATGAGAATTTTTCCTTTCTCATCCTTAAATTAGCCCCCCTTTAAAGCCTCATAAAATGAAAAATAGAAAATAAACTCAGGGGCAGTGTAATGAGTGTTGTATTAACCTTTGCCGTTGTCGCAGGCTCCATTTCCGAGGCCTTCTGGGCCAGAGTCTCCAGGTTGATCTCCTTGGACGCCCTCCTCCTCCTGCTGGTGATCTGGATGACTCCTCCTGTCGCCACTTGGCTCTCTCCTAGTCTTACGCCGTTTTGGGACAGTTGAGGCTCTTTGGATGCTTGAGACCAGACATTTGTGGAAGGAGGACCCAGTGGAGACTGTCCATCTCTGGAAAGGCGACGTGAGCGCCGAG
This sequence comes from Tautogolabrus adspersus, assembly GCA_020745685.1. NCBI lineage: Eukaryota > Metazoa > Chordata > Actinopteri > Labriformes > Labridae > Tautogolabrus > Tautogolabrus adspersus. The sequence continues at coordinate 22,582,989 of CM036543.1, forward strand.
GTGCAGCCAGAGTTGCATTTGAGGGCTCTGCAGGATTCGTTGGACCCTTTTCAGAGTCTGGATCAGGTCCGTATGTCACATCACTGGTTTTAGCTTCTGGTTCCTGCTTCTCAGCTGCTTTGACAGCTTCCATTTTAACTGCATCATCAAGAGGGTGAGGCTCAGGTGGCTGAAAAGTCACAAGGTTTTGGTTTTGTTGCTGTTTTGGTTGAACCTGAAGTTGTGCTGTTTCTTGTTGTGGTGCATTTTGATGCACTTGCTGCTGTTGCATTTGCTGAATGTGTTGTTGCCGCTCCTGCAGCTGCTGCTGCTGGTGATACTGTTGCATTTGCTTCAGTTGTTGCTGTTGTATTTGATGCTGTTGGATTTGGTGGTGCTGCTGATGCTGCATTTGTTGCTGCTGTTGCAACTGGAGCTGATGCTGTTGAAACAGCTGTTGTTGCTGTTGTTGCTGCTGCTGTTGCATCTGTTGCTGCCTCATCTGTTGAAGCAGACGTTGCTGAGCTTTGGGCTGCTCGCTGTACGGCAAGCCTGGCACTGCCTTATTGCCAGGGAAAACTGAGTAATGACCAGATGGAAACTGTTGTTTGCTGGGCCTGAAAGTCGCCTGGAAAGGTTGCAGCATGGACCCCTGCAGAGCATGAGGAGCCACATGGGACTGGCCTGGCAGCTCCACACCTTTATGAGCTTGTTGGTAGGCTTGCAGCTGAGCCTGGTGCATTACAGCTGCAGTGTGCTGCTCCCACTCTATCCCCCTCCCCTGAGCTGGAGCCGGGGCTGCTTCTCTGTAGGCCTCCACCGGCCCTGGAAGTTGATTTTCTCCCCCCATCGGCAGGGCAACAGCCTCGTGGACCCCTTTGTGGAATGCCATCTGACCCCTGACGTTCACTCCACTCATATATGGGCCAAAGTTCTGCCCCCAGTTTGACACAGGAGCTTCCTGAGACCAGCCGGGGGCCTGCACTGTGTCCTGGTGCATCCACTTTACGGGAGCAGCCTGTTGATAGTGCGGCACACTTTGGGGCCCTTTCTCTGGGTTATAAACACCAGAGCTGCTGGCAGAGTTACTAGACTCTAAAGCTGGAGGTCCCATACCATAATAAATCTCCCCTGAGTGCTGCACAGGCTCTTTCATGGCTGCACCTCGATGCTTGCCACTCTTGTCAGTATTCACTTGAGGAGGAAGACTCATAGTAATGTTTTAAAAGTACAAAAACGTTGGAGTCAGAGCTCTCGATCTTGATCTAAGAGCATGTAAACTACTCAGTTATTGCTCTGTAGTGTGCAAGTGGCTGAGGAATTCTTTAATTGTGTATACAGAGGTATTTGGGAGGAAATATAAATCCCAAAGGAAAGTGCAGGGTGGGGAACATTCAACCCTCCTTCCAGAATCAAATCTGCTCTTTTCTGTCCATTCTTCTCTTCCTCTTCTTTCAGGAGCCAGACCTTATAAGAGAAAGGAGGGGGTTAGACACTTTCTTTTCACTCTGTAGAAAAGTATACAAAGTTTCCAACCGACTTTCACTCGTCTGCAGCAAAGAGGAAACTGAGGCCTGCACAAGAAAAAAGCCCAGTGAGGACTCATAAAACAAGTCAGTGACATAGCGCTATATAAAAGAAAAACTTATATTTTGATAACTTCGTCCAGGTGCGTCAATCGAGGCGATTTAAGAGAAGAGAAAAGATCCAGAAGCGGCAGAAACAAGGAGGCGATTACTGTGCAGCTGCCATTTGGCATAACAAGAAATACAGGAAACGAAGGGACTCATGCAATCACCCGAGCGATAGCCACTGATGTTATGTTACAAATCAGCAATAAGGAAGCGTCTGAAGAGCTGACTACTGTTAGGCAACACGGGAGACTAGAAAGCATGAGTGAAGCACGATGTTTATACCTGATTAATGGTGCACAGATCTGTCCATGGCCAGCTCCATGGAGTCACTTTGGTTCCGATCAAAGTCGACTGCATGCAGCTCCATGAAGGGACTGTGCGCAGCAAATGTCATAACTCTTGACAACTTTCCCTCGAGTTTCACAGAGCGCAATATGGCGAACAGGCGACAGTACAATCCCACGTTAACATAATCCAAACTCCAGACAAGCTGGAGACGCTCATTAACACTGTAGTTATAATGTTGCACTGTGAATCAGTGAAACCGTGCAATTCAGGAAAACATGTCCACAACTTTCTCCCCGCATCAGCGACTAAACCACACATGAGACGGCGACGATGTGGAAACTGCGCCGTGCAGCGGGCCTGTTCTGCTGCTTTCGTAGATCTCCACACTCCTCTGCAGGGCCACACGGGTCCGAACCCAGTATTTCAGGTTATCCAGTTGACGTGAAACACTGGCAAACTGCGCAAACACATAGAAAGTTGTGCGTCCCTGAACGCACCGCCTCACCCCAAAACAGCTCGACTAACATCCTGTTGTCCAATCCGATTGTCTGGCCACTCCCAGAGCTGTATCCGTGTGCGTTTGTTTTGTTGTCACGGCTGCTCCGGAGAGCGGAGTCTGCCTATAGGGGGTGGAAGGGGCTTAAGAGACAAATACTGAAGACAAGTCAAAACAGCCCATTTATCCTGTAACATTTGTAAGAGAACTTTATTTCATCAGTTGTGCTGTTTTTGTACATTTTACATTTAAAAAATAGTTTTCGGATTTGAAGAAATTGAGACGATAACCCTATCACATAAACCATAACCATAATATATACTTCAGGTTATTGAATTCATTAAGTCAACATGTTTATTATTCTAAAACAATCCTTAAAAGGACAATGACATTCCTCAAGTCAGCAGTAGCCTACAGGATACGTTTATCTTCTGTTAATACTTTTTGACAGTATTTATATAGACTATTTTGTTCATTATTTTTATATATTTTTCAATATGTCAAGATTAGTAAACACATTAAAAGACTTTGGAGGAACACGTAAAATATTATCTTCTGCAAGCTTGACTTGAATAAATATTTCACAAGTGATTTGGATGCAAACGATAAATAATCAAAATTCAACTGTTAATTGAACAATTTTCTCTTTTACCTGCTGGTGCAAAACAAAAGCCAAGGCACAAAGTGAAGCTGTTTAATAAAATAACTGTCTAACTCTTTGTTGATGCACAAGATGAACGAGTCGTGCACAGTTGCATGTGAATGTTCCCATTCAGGAGTAATGCTCTGGTTACTAGAACTATCTGTGGGTTTGAAGCCCTGTCAGAGTTGTCAGACGATGACCTCTAACTTTAGGACAGAATGCACAGTTTGGCAGATCCCTGTCTGGAGATGTTAAAAGATCATTTTAAATGTGTGACTCCACAAAGGCTGCAGTAGCTATCTTACATGACTAATGAAGCATGTGTATCATTTGTACCAGGTTTAACCTTTTTATGCCAAGAGACCCCCTTGAAATGCATGGCTAGCTGAATAAAAAAAAAAATAGGATACGTTTTTGTGAACATGACTTGATAAAAACTGCAGTATGTCTGGGTGAAAGAAAGACCTACGGGCATGATTTCCCCTTACCTCAGCTCATTCTTTATACGAAGATTGCTGAGTTACAATTGGACTGGGTTAAAGTCCTCCATTTCTGATGCAGATGCAGGGTAGCCTACCTTACACTGAGATGCTCAGGGCTGTGACATAGCAGAAACGTATTTGACAAATTGGGAATAAGTAGGCTACGGGTTGTAGCTTGACAACAATTATAGCCTCTCTCTTGGCTCCGTTTCACTTTTATTCTGTTCCCTTGCACAGCTCATTAAACAGTTGTTCACTGGAGAAACAGCTGTTTTATTTAATAGTGCCAGACATGTAGTTCTCTTGGCAGAGTGTGTGTGCAACGAAAATGTCTCGAAGCAGGCAAGGTATGAGGTTTTGGATATATTATCAGGGGGCCATAAAATGTGCTTTTACACCCCTTCTCTGTATTTAGGTAGGCTAATCAATTGAATAGTAACGCAAATTTGCTGTTGGATGCAGTGTCCCTCCCCTTATCCACTGCGCTATTTTCACCGCAGGTAGTTCTGTATCAGTCTCTGACAGCCTTGTGTGTCTTGTAATGTTTAATGTAGCACTGCTTCTCTGTCAGTATCTCAGGGATGCAGGAGTTTGCGGCGCAATCAGGGGAGACTAGCGCTGTGACGTCATCGCCGCCGCTATGAGAGGGAGCGCACGGGGCAACATCATTCCCCATCCATTAGCAGCAGGCTAGCTGGCTAACTACAGCTAACGTCAGCTATGGTCCGATATCATTATCTCAGGTGTAAAATAAACAACGTTTTGGAATGACCTGGCTAACCAAACACACGCTAAGACTATGGGGACATTTTGGATTCTAAACACTTACTTGGATCGCAATGGTGCAACGAAGCGAGGTAAGAGGTCAGAGCGGTTTGCTACCCATTGGTTATCCTTACAAACATGCTAGTTAGCTTGTTTACAGGACCACCGGAGCCGCCGCAGTGAATGCCACCGCCTAGCAAGATTAGCTTTGTTACATTTAATCCTCCCCAACGTTGGGTTTATGGCCATTTATGACGAGCAATCTCCGCTGCGCTAGTCATAGTTGTGTTTTGGCACATAGTCAAACAAACCAGACGATGCTAGCCGCTGTCTCTTAGTGACCATCTCGTCCCTTGTGATCCTTAGAGACGTGAGGTGTAGCTAACGTTTGTCGCCGTTTAACTAAATGGCATGCTCCACATGCACGCACAATCAGATCAAACCAGTCCGTCTTTATCCATGCTAATTAGCATGCAGTGAACTGTCAAGTGATTGCCAAAGAGGAAATGGATTTTAAAATGTGCTCCGTGTTTTCAGTGAGGGGCTTGCGTCACTGATGCCAGGTGCAGGCTGTAGCTGAGAGCACTCAGGATGAGTGGGGCTGGAGAGCACACAGACATCCTGTCAGTGGCAGACGTGGTCAGAGACAGATGGAAAGTAGTAAGTATGACAGAAAGTGGAGAAATCACAAAATCATCTTCGGTCACAGTTTCCACTATGAACAGCAAGTGAATCTTCCTTTGTCATACTTCCAAACATACAGTAAGAGTTCCTTTTCTTTTCAGGCGAGGAAGATTGGTGGAGGCGGGTTTGGGGAGATCTATGAGGTTTTGGATCAGTTGAGTCAGGCCACTGTTGCCTTAAAGGTGGAGTCAGCTCAACAACCCAAACAGGTGCTGAAGATGGAGGTGGCTGTGCTGAAGAAACTTCAGGGTAGGTGGTGTGATGCTCTCCTCTCGTAAGAGACAGAAAACTGAAATCTCTGAGAATACCTGAGTTTCCCTCAGTTAAGCCAAAGTCTTGTAAAGGATATTGCCACCACAATATAACATTTGCATAAACATAGTAAAACCTTATATTTGTCCCTGGATCAATATAAGTTAGATTTTGCAGAAATGCAGACCAATAAGATTTTGTTTTCTGTATGCACACTTCTTTGACAGGCAAAGACCATGTGTGTCGCTTTGTGGGTTGTGGCCGAAATGACCGTTTCAACTATGTGGTGATGGAACTCCAGGTGTGATTACTTTCAGTTACTGCTCATCAATATTCAGTTTGCTACAGACAATAAATTAGTCTTGCAGTATGAACGTGACACAGAATACTGATTTCCTTGCTGTCTTAAGGGGAGGAATCTGGCAGATTTGCGCAGAACCATGGCCCGTGCCACTTTCTCTGTCTCCACAACTTTGAGACTTGGCAAGCAGATTTTGGAGGCCATTGAAAGCATCCACTCTGTGGGCTTTCTGCACCGTGACATTAAACCTGTAAGTTTGCCTCAAACTCCTTGTTGTTTGCTTATGAAATGTCATTTTGTTATTTTTACTATAGCAAAGTTTGATAAATATTGCAGCTGTTTTGCTCCCATGTGTTCATCTGTGTTTAAAATCTGTAGTCCAACTTTGCGATGGGGAGACTAGCCAGTACCTGCAGATGCTGCTACATGCTTGATTTCGGCTTGGCTCGCCAGTTTACCAACTCCAGCCAGGAAGTCCGTCCAGTAAGTACTCTGTTATACTCGATGTTAGAGGCATGGGATTTGGCACAAAGTTTTTCAACACTATGGATCCCAGAGAAAATAAAATCTTTTACTGAGTTATTACAATACTATTTAGCTTTTGTTTAAATTGTCTAAGGTCTCTTTGTAATCTGATGTTGTGATGATCTATGGTATATTTCTGGTATTTGATAAGATCTTCAAATACCAACTTACAACTCTCATCCGCTGTTTTAACCCAACAACCAATGTGACCTTAATGATGACTGTTTTGCCCTAACAACCGATTATTTATTCTCTATCAGCCTCGTCCTGTGGCAGGCTTCAGAGGAACTGTGCGATATGCTTCCATCAATGCTCATAAGAATAAGGTAAGAATGGACTAAAAATGTATTCTTCTATAAAGTCTCTCTTTTATTAATATTAATTACAACTCACACTTGTGATTATTATTCTGTAGGAAATGGGTCGTCATGACGACCTGTGGTCCCTCTTCTACATGCTAGTTGAATTCATTGTTGGCCAGCTTCCCTGGAGGAAAATAAAAGACAAAGTATGTGCCTCTGTATATTAGCATTAACAGGATTGTAAGTCAAAGTGTGTGAATCCATTCTAACTCTTTTCTCCCCCTTTCTCAGGAACAAGTTGGAAATCTAAAAGAGACATACGACCATCGACTCATGCTCAAGCTCCTTCCCTCAGAGTTCAGCACTTTCCTTGATCACATCCTGATCTTGGACTACTTCACTAAGCCTGACTATCAGGTTGGCCATCTCTTTTTTGGGGGGACATTTTTGCACACACTGTTTTTTTCTTCCTCTCTAGCTGCTAAATGCTGACGCTTGTGCCTTCTCTGCAACAGCTCCTGATGTTAGTGTTTGAGAATGCCATGAAGAGCCACAGTGTGCTGGAGAATGACCCTTACGACTGGGAGAAATGTGATTCGGAGGATATGCTGACTATCACTGCCGCAACAACCACTGCTCAGCAGCTCACTCGCCTGACTCCAGCCTACTTGGGGTATTTACAGTTAAAAAGAGCTCCATCACTTGTGAAATATAGAGATTTTTATGTTCTAGTAACTGCTGTTGGCTTGAAGTTGCGGTCTGCTCTGCAAACTTCTTCCTTCACAGTCTGTTAGACACGTGTTCAAATAGCTGACTCTTTTTTTAGACCACAAATCTGCGCAGTCAGAGATCCCAGAGAAGTCGCTGCTTTAAATTGTGCCGTGGAAATGAGCTGCAGGGTGACCTTCTCTCTCCTCCACAGCATGGCGAACGCTTCAGTCCTGCCGGGCGAGCTACAGAGGGAGAACACTGAGGATGTCCTGCAAGGGGAGCGCCTCAGTGATGCTGACAACTGCCTCCCCCTCCCCACACCGACCACCCCAGGTGGAGATGTATGGGAAGAGATGGACCGCAACAGAAACCAAAAACACGCCCAGCCAATGATCAGGAAGGTCAGGGCAATGTCATTTACTGTAAACATTAAATTCTATCACTGCTTCTCTGCCTCTGCAGTTAATTGTTTTAATTGTTTAAAAACTCGCTCCAACACTACACATCACTTCACCTAATGAAAAGATAACATCTCTAACCCAACAACCTTTATTACTTTACCCAGTCCTCTTGGACTTGAAAAAGATCCCTCCTACTATCATTTTCTGTCGTGCTGAGACTTAAAGCTCTTGTAAAGAATTTTTAGCTGGTAGTGAATCAGACTGAAATTCATACTGGTGTCTGCATATGACCTACAAAAGCAAAAGAGACTATCATTGGAAAAATTGGCTCCTTCTATACTGTAATTTTGAATTCCTTGTAGCGCTGTCACAGGGTAGGTGTCATACAAGTGATAGGATTAACAGCATGCTCCTAAAGTCTTAGTTTACACAATGATATATACATATATTTTTTTACACATGCGCAAGAAAAGATCCGCAAAGATAAGTACAGCTTTGTCTAAAGGGGTCGCCAAGATCGACATAAAATGAATGTTCTTCATGGTAGCTTTAAGTTTAAAAATGTGTCGCCTACCGCTGTATTAAAAAAAAAAAGGTTACTTGTTACCGTTTTCTGTGGTATAGGAATGCAATTTATTTAGTATTGAAACATTTATTTGTCCCTTCTTCAAAAGGTGGTAAGTGAGGATGAACACAGTCAGAACCAGGGGAACCAGAGCCCCAACACTGGCTCTATGCAGGGTTCTCCTAGACGGGTGCGATCAGAGACCATGTTCCTTGAGCGGGCTGCACCTCTGCTCCGGAGGATAAGACACAGTCAGAGCCTGGCGTTTGAAAAGAGACTTGCACCTGAACCCAAGCCCACCATTGAGCGCTTTCTAGAGGCCTAGTAAGTACTGAGTCCACTCTAAATCACAGTAAATAAAACCATCACAGCATGTGATTTTTAGACAGATTGAAACTCACCATGGCACTTTAAATGTCTTGTTTCAGTTTAGGCAAACAGCGTCCTGTCCTTTCTCATGTCGGGGAGAATTCCATTCCAGAGCGATTGCAGTCTCCTTCCTGCAACGAGGAACACTCGGGCACAGCAACCCCTGACCAAGAGGAGGGCGCAGCGAGCAGTGGCTTTGTGGCTGTGAACCTCAGTCCTGTTCCCCAGGAGGGAGACTCTCAGGAGTGGGTGATGCTAGAGCTAGAGCAAGGCAGCGGTTCTGGAGCCACCAAACCTCCGGCAGAAGAAAAGCCTGGTACACAAACCCCCGCCGAGACTGAGAACCAGTCCTCTGAGCCACAGGAAGGCCAGTCCACAGCAGTGCCGAGCAGTCCCGTCCTCTCACAGATGGCCATGCCTGGCACATGGTTACTGGGCCACAGAAGACTGCCGGGGATGCTGGGACAAATGCCCTCAGTCATTATGGGACGACCCCAGATGGACCAGGTAGAGAGACTCTTTGTAGTACATAAACCGAAAGCAGCATTGTGAGATTAAATAAATCAAATTCACTGTAACACAGGTGTTAAAGGCCACTTGCTTTCTGTAGCTTTTGACTATTAAACTGTTTGTTTTGTGTTACCTTCTCCCCCCTTCCTACTGTAAAGCGTCCTTGGGTTTCGTGAAAGGCGCTATATAAATCTAAGTTATTATTATTATTAAACGGGGTCTTCATCATCATGTCAACCCTGTAAGGAACTTTTGGTTGCATTGATTTTGGCACCCCCTCTGGACAAAGCAGGGCCTCTTTTTGTACTTGTCCTGTACATGGGTCAGTAGTGCTTCTAACAAAAGATTGCCTTTGAAAATTAAAAAGGCTGCTTTGGTAGTTGTCACGTTTTGTGGTTTAAGGTATTTATAATGACAATTTAGAATACATTTTGTGTTGCTAATGATCTTGTTTGCTTTTGTAGTTCATAAATGACAGACTTTTGCCAGCCTGAACTTGTAACTCCAAATCACACATGCATCTGACATAAGGCACGTCACCTGTTAGAACAGCCAGTCTAATCTGTCAGCTGGTTGAAATGGCAGTGTTATAATACTTGTGAAAAGAAGCTAATTGTGAAAATAAATGTAGAATTTCTGTAATATTTTTTTTTTATAAAACGGTGTCAACAATAAGAACCTACCTTCACATACAGGTATTTAAATGATAAATCTGTCACACTACATCATCGGCTCTTAGAATATGTTGTTGTTGGCGTCGGTGAAATCGTATTCATTTTGAAAATATGAGTTATGGCCAGTCTTTTTTGTTTCCAGTTATTTTAACCCCCAGATTTACTGATTTTTAATTTATCTGGTGTCCCTGTTTTTCTGTCAACGTTTTTGATGACAGCACTGTCTGAACGAGTGATATAATCTATTTTTTCAGTATCTTTTCCATCCACTGCTGATGCTCCTAAAAGCCATCACACAGATGCAAACAATTCCGCTGTCAACGTGTCATGAATCCTTCATATAGGTTTTTCTCAGAACTTTCTGAAGAAGAAATTTAAGAAAAATCTCGGTAGATATGGGAGAATCAGGTCCATTCTTTTTTCATATTTTATGATGCAAAAAAAAATCTAATCGGCAACAAATGACGGCTATTTGAAAAGAAGAATAGAGAGTTGTTGCTACAGATAAGATGCACTGTCACATCGGGGTCAACTAGCAGGTCAGCGCATTGCAAGTTCATATAGTCATATGGGGCAAATTCAACAAATTTCACCTTATCTTGTCATGAGTCCTGGTCTTAACTTGTTCACTTTTTATATAATATAAATATTCAGACCTGCTTCTGTATTTGATGTTTTTATGAAGATGCAAATATGACGGAACATTTCAGTTTTTTGATACAGCCTTGGACTTCATAACACTAACAATCTTGAATCTCTTCTCAGTCCTCCAGCTGTGGGCCACTGTCCCCTGCACAGGAGAAGAGTGAAGCGATACCCCTGGAGGCACCATCTAGTAAATCTGATCAAATTAAAGAGGAAACCTCACAGGATGGAGACAAGTTGGAGTTAGCGCCCGTGCCAGTCCCAGCCAAAGGTCCCACTGCTCACCTGACAGCCGACAGAGACCCTGAGAGTGATTCTGGTCTGCCTGATCGATCCTCTGAGCCCAATCAGCAGCCTCAAGCCGACATAGCAGGAGGTGCCGTAGAGAGCGCCGTCACCGTCTCCTCCTCCCCACCCCCAGCATTGCTCAGATGCAGAGACTCCCCCTTATCCCCAAGACTGAGTCGAATCCCGGTACGAGAACCCAACGCCCCCCTGGACTCTGTGAGCAGGGATCTCCACATGGAGAGGCGTCACCGCTGGAGCAGTCCAGTTCCTGGTTCCCCCACCCACTCACCCTCTCCCTCTCTGTCCTGCGACAACCTGCCCTGCGCTTTGCCCAGAGACAGGCTCCCCTCTGATCGTGGATCCAGGTCCGACTGTGTTGGAGAAGACCCTCTGTCTCTGTCCTCTTCATCAGGAAGTAAAAGTAAGATCCCACGTCCTGTGAGTGCCACCTTTGTACCTGAGCAACTCGCGAGCAAGTTTCTGCCCCGACCACCTCCTGGAAAACCACCCATCCGCCCATGTGTGGACAATAGGTACTACATTTGTTCTGTGAAGGTTTTTTTGAAATAATTAAAAAAATGTGCATGAACATTGTAGCTTTTTTCTCCCGCTTTTTTTTCTCTTGTTAAAACATTTCAACTTCAATAAGGATTCGGTCTCAATGAGAGTTCAGTGCCACCTTACACCCAGGGTCCAAAATCAGCCCCCGTCACTCTACAAATGCGGGTAAAGCTCTGATTTGGAGAGTAATATGAATGAGGTGAGGCGCCATTGGCGGGTGCCCCAATCAGTACAAAACATACTGCAAGTTGAAGACCACATTTTGTTTTGCAACAACTGCACATTGCAGGCGTATGACCGCCAATAATTGTGTCACACTACTAAGATTGACCCTTGCTGTCCATCAACGGCTTGGTCAGGCCTCCTTAATTTAGAAAGTCCAGTTTGTGAAACTGCGTTTGCGCTGATGAACGTGACACACAGAGCAATTGTAAGAAAGTAGCTGACTGTGGGCTGCTTCAGCTTAGTGCTATGCTTCTACAACTGGTTTTGAGGGACCCAGCATCTGAGTCCAGTGAAAAACATGTTGGCAGGTAAAAACTCTAGCTTACCTGTCGTTGACAGATGGACCAAAAAGTGAATTTTAGACCCTTGCAACTCCTATGGTTACATGTCAATCAATTAAACAATCTATTTTCATTTATATAGAGCCAAATCTTAATGGACACTTTACAAAAAGAGCAGGTATCTAAGTATTGTTAGGACAGTAATAATTAGTATGATGATTGATTAATGCGGCATTGTTTCTTGTGAAGGGAGGGAAGTACAATTTATCACAGGATATTGCGTGTACAACTTAGTTTTATGAAACTGTTATTATAACTTTAAAAGTTTCCTCACAGAAAGAAATATCTCTATGATAATACGGAAAAAATGATGATAATATTTTCTTCCCTATTTGTCTAGAAGAAGGCGGTTAAGAGTGCGTGCAAGCAGCACCAGCGATGCTGACTTCCTGGCCAGTCTGACTCAGCTGATGCAGGACCGCAGCGGGGTGCTATTCAGCCCTCCTCCTCGCCCACGCAGCTCCTCCTCCTCCCTGCAGCGCTCGCTAAGCTCCTCCCCCTCCCGACAAGAGCTGCGAGACGGCGGGGCACTTCAGGGACGCAGCCGCTCTCCGTCAAGCTTCTCTGGCTCCCCTCCCGCCCGTTACGCTCACCCGCAAGACCGGTTCGCAGGGCTGGGTCATTGGGGTCACGGATCCAGGGGAAGAGGTCTGATCCACGAGGGAAAAGGCTCGGGCAAAGTGAATCGATGACTGCATTTGACACAGGCAGCTGATCTGGATGGTGTAACTGTCGCCAGAGACTGTGTCACATCCAGTCCCTGATAGCATGTGTAAATATGGTATTTACTCAAGGGAATGTACTGTATGTAATGTAAAATGTATGATAAATTGAACGTATTTATTTATTTATTTGTTGGATGTGTCGCTCAAAACACTTGACGATGTGGCTCGATATGTGCAGCTGAAAGAAGAAGGCTGAGATAACCCGAAGATTGCCAACTCTTTACCTCTCATTTCACTCTTCTCTTAATGCTTCATGTAGGCCTAATATGAGACCAAAAAGATCAAAGTTAAATACTTGAGGGATGTAAAAAATGATGCTAATTGTAGATATGTACCATTAGGAAAACGGTATACACTAATAGAAACTATATACTCACATTAAGGACACTAATAGTAAAAAAAACAAAACACTAGCAGTATACCAACATCAGCATTCATGTACAGCAGCAGGGCATGCAGCCCCATTATTGACCTCACTCCAGTACAACAGCTAGATTAAAGACTCTATGTAACAATGATTGCTCATATCACAGTGTAGTAGTGTGCTTTTACTTTGCTAGGAAATGTTTGTCATGCAAAAGGCGTCGGCATATTAGAATGTACATGTAAGTGCACTCAGTATTGTAAAAGTGCATGAGAATCATTGCAATTTTTTTTTTATTCATTTGTACAATCTGCTCAGACATCTGTATTTTATTGAGCTGCTTCTGATCAAAAAATACATCCTAATGTAGACCAGCAACAATTACCATTTTTTTTAATTTCTTGCATCAAGTACACGTACGAAAGAAAGAAAAGTGATAAAAGTGTATCGTTTTCATCGTGGCTGTTTCTTTTATCAACGCAATCAAAAACATTTATTAAAATAATTTCATTGAATATGTTCCACATTTTTTAAAGCACCACTGTCATGCTATGGATGCTGTTTGAATTGTGATTAAATGCTCAGTTCAGCCAAACATCAAACCCTGGCACTATGTACTTTTTGGTTTGTTTGCCCAGATTTCTGCCAGACCCTTGATACCACTTTTGTGCATTTCTGTATAGCTAGGTTCCACAGAAGTCATGGCCACAAGCTTAGAAGCACAGTCAGTGATAAGAAATTGGGAAAGACCATTAAACCTTGGCTTAACATTTTTTCAAACCATGACATATTGGATTCTATACGCTAACACTAAAGTCACAGCAGCTCAGACTCTGGCATAACCCCCCCTGAGAACAATTGCTTGTCAGAAACTGTCGAAGAAGCGTTTTTTGAAAGACAGACACGCCAGTAAGCACAAAGAGAGACTGCTGACGAGATTGGGGCTGAATGGGGAGTTCCCAGATGACAGCTGTTGAGGTTTGTGAAATCTATGAGATGCCAGAGACACTTCCCTTTTTTATCCCAATTTAACTTTATCTTTATTTCCTCGGAAACTAATAGCACTATTGGGAATAATTCAAAATGTGAGTGTACAGACGGTACAAACTAAAATATAATTGACCCTCTGTTGAAACTGACTCTTTGTCCTAAACATTAGCTGTTCTAAAAGGATAAAACATACAGGGGTGTGTCCAGATGGGTGGCTGATGCTGCATTCAGGTACTCCCCGGATGGTCCCATTTTCCAAATTGGAAAGTCGTTCTTTAGACTTCAGTTCAGGATAAAAATGAAAATGTTTTTTTGTCCTTAATTGGATTATTACAGGTTTTCCAAAAGCTTAATGAACAAGGCTCTGAATGTCCTTAGCAGCAGGCGATGGTCCTCGTTTTCAGAGTGGATTTCCTTCAGAATGGGCTCAGTGAATGTTTTATTCTCAAGTATTCTCAATCCCAAAACACTTATTGCACACACATCTCCATTAATATTCAGCGGCCAGGGAGGCCGACATTAAAGGCCTGAAATACATAACTCGTCAGCAGCTGGTGATTAAACTGGTTGTGTGGAAATTGAAGGGTACATCTGTTAGACCATCTGATAAACCACTACACACGTTCAATGACATAAAGGCTCCTCCATCCGTTAAAGTGAAAGTAACCACAAGTTTGTAACAGTGATCGACTCAACAAAGCTAAGATTTATCATCATTTCAGCTTTCTTACTCCACTGAAAACTAACTTATTCTTTTACACCAAGCCCTTGTAACCTTGTTTTGTTTTTGTATAACAAAGTGCTTGTGTTCTGAATTAAATTCTAGTATGGCAGATATAGGTGCAGCAGTAGATCATGAATCTTCCAGGAAAGGAAGACAACTAAGGGCCAGATGTTGGTCGCAAAAACAAGCAACACATCAACAAAAATGACCTTTCAAAAATGATCTACTTAGTAGCTTTACTGGAGTCTGGCTGGTTAAAAATTATTGTTCACCACAAAAGATTTTTAGTCATAATGGTTTACAACTATGCACTTGAAAGAACATTCATAAACTTGCTGTGAGATTTAGAGGCCACAAGTTATTTTGCAGTCACACAAAAAGTACGTTTTTGAATGTAAACTATCTGGAATTTGTTCATAAATGAAAGTGATAGATGATTTTATATGGACAATGTCTTACCATAATTAAAACAGTCCCAACAGTTAGGTGACTAAGGCAAGGCAAGGCAAGGCAAGTTTATTTGTATAGCGCTTTTCATACACAAGGCAGACTCAAAGTGCTTCACATCATAACATGTCATACAATAAAGTGAAATAAAATGCAAGACTAAGGGACTAATAAGTTTGGGGCTTACCATTTAAACACAAAAAAACCTTCTACCATGTTGTCTTTCTGCACACTTTTGTTCCTCCAAAATATTGACCCTGTTATTTATTTATTTAATTTTACAAATCAAAGCCATGTTAGAATACACAAAATACTTGTAATTTGTGATTTCTATAGCTGCACCACAGGGCTCCTTTTCTGTCATTCTGACTGTAACATCAGATTTGTGTCAAGTAGAAAAAACAGAGGAATGCTTAATTCTTAGAAGTAAAAAAACGTTTATTTAAAATACACTGTGAATTAAAAGACACAATATTCAGTGGTGGTCCTGGAAGGAAATAAAACGTGATGTGTCGTCAGCATAGGGTAGTTCAGAAAAAGGACTTAAAATCAGATTCACTGTTTGTTACAATTTGGCGGGAGGATACAAATCATTGGAGCCCTGAAGCCAGCATTCAGCGGCACGTCCTTGGCAGTCATACTTGATCTAAAAGTGAATATTGATTGACCTGCAGACTTGATGTCTCTTGAGGTCTAGAACAGAGGTGCAGACTGTCTGGGGTCATCTGGTAACACGCTGATGGAGTCCTCTGCCTTTCCACACAGCATGCAGAGCATCGTGTACTCCTGGACAACACAAAACAGACTTAATAAACACATCAAAAGGACAGATAGCTAACCATGACTATTGTATGTGTGACAACAAGTGTAGCCCTTTCAAATTTTACAGTGTGAAGAGAGATACCTTACCTGATATTCATCAACAACGCTGAAAGTATATTCGTGCCTGGCAATGACATGGTTACAGTTTTTACAAACATCTGAAAGGACAAATGGATATGAGTGGATTAGTTTTTAAGCATGCTGTGGGTGACCGTTTTTTGTTCACCCTCTGGCAAGAAATCAAATAGGCTACGCCTTATTGCCAAAACCATGTCAAACATTTTACAAGAACATAAATAACTCCTTCTTAAAAGGATATCACAAAATGTTCTAGCCTATCTGGAGGGAGCAATACTGACATTTCCCGCGGATGTTGGCAAGCCAAGCCATGCTGCAAGTTAACCTGAAAAGGGTTAAGTTAGGGTTGCACCTAAAGATAATTTTGTGTCACATTGTTTAATAATGTGCTGATTACTTTCATAACGATGGTCTTTAGAGTTTAAAAATAAAAAAGTCACACAATTTGTAAAGCCCTAAATAATGAGCTAAATAAGTGGGAATCAATTTCCAACTGAACTAACCAACCAATTGTTTCGGATCTTGGTTAAGGTAAGTCAAAATCTTCAGGACGTATCTAGGAAAACTATTTATGCACCTTGGGAGGGTCGTTTTTAAACATTGATAGCTTCTTCCCTTAAAGTATGTAGTACACAGTTTCTAGTAGGGATGTAAAGATTAATCGTGAGTCAGTTAAAAATCGATTCAAAGGTGTCAAGGTTCGAATCGGTACTCTGAAAAATGAATCACAGTAATATTGTGAGCGTCAGCAGCTGTAGAGCAGAGGTGGTTGGTTGTAATAAGCAGGAGTTATCATGGCAATGGAAGCATTTTTGCTTCCCAAGACAGAAAATGAAAGAGGTGAGAAGATAACAGACGAGACAAAAACTGTACAAATATTGCAACAAGACAGAGAACTACACAAATAGCACAACCGACATGATGTAGCATTTAATCAACACCACAATGAGAAGCTCCAATCACCTCCCGATTCTCTCAAAATAAATCGTGAGAGAATCGTATCGTGAACCCAGTATCGTGAATCGTATCGTGAGTTGAGTGAATCGTTACATCCCTAGTTTCTAGTAAACAAACAAGTGTTCTTTAATATCATGATTAATCATATAGGCCTAGTGAAGTCATGGGTCTAGCCCTGACCTGATAAAGTCATGAGAAAGTGGTACATTTCAACTTTAGTAGACTATCTAGAAATATTCACAACTAAAAACACCAAGCACTTAACCCGGCTGGCTGTCTACTGTGATCACAAATAAAGCGACTCACGGTCATATGTGACTATCTCCTCTCCATCTTCATCCTCAGTGGCTTTGTTGCTGATCAGCACGAAGTCCCTCTGATGGCAGTTGACACAGCCCAGGTAGTTCATCAGGTAAGAGCCATTCTCTAGGCAGGTGTTCCCCTGAGCAGAGAGAAATCACATCAATACATATTTCGACACGTCCACGTTGTTAAACATTACACGAGGGGCGTGAGTTGTCTTTTTGCATCATCGATGTAGTGGAATTAGCATTACTTTTAGCTAGCTTCCACAATTTTCGTGCAGGCTAGTTGACGAATGGGCGTTTGTGCGTCATAACAAGTAAGGTTAACATTAGAGGGGTCTCCCAGCTGACTCAACTTACCCGGTCGGGGTATTCTTTTTGAACACAGCCGTTGCACATTTTATTTAAAATGATATTATTTTCACAAGTCAAGTTTGCACTACCAGACTGTAAACAACACTAACGAAGGTTTTTTTTTTCTTTTCTAAAACTTCACTTCCGTACTGAACGGTGGTCCCTGCGTCTCATTAGAGATATAAAACACACTCACAACCAGAAATCGCTCGGAAATGCTCAAAATACACTTATCCTGTGTTTTGTAGATCGAGGAAACAACCCACCCCCTGGACTTCCGGTGTCATTTTACCTAACGATTGGCTCACGTAGCCTTGACGTAAATGACGAAGACAAACATGGCGGCTGAGCAGCAGTCGGGTCTTGTTGCCATGTGAAAAAAATCAGGTAAATATAAAATATTAACAATTAACGTTAAATATAATGTTCGTATTGATTCGCTGATAACTTGCCTTAATGCCTCAAACTTTATATAAAAAAAAAAGGCTTCAGGACGTTGCAATGTGAAAGACCGATTGTTTGCAACTATTATGTATTCAAACGCTTCAAACATGGTACCTTTCAGAGAACGCTGCTCGGTCTGACTTTGAAACCACGTTGTTTTCTTGTTTTAAGCTTGACCTCGGTTATATAAATGTTTCCTTGAGTCCAGCATTCACATCTATTTCTGTACAATGGAAATTCCTTTTACAATTACAATGCCTACAAGATACAGCCTTCGTTCAGTTATGATGGTGTTGAGTTGTTTTTGACGTTGGGGTATATTTGTGTTTAATTAAAGTGCAAAGTTATTTGTTTATAAACACTACGGTTGTCAAATTTTCATTACACAACGATAAAACTATACCATTTTAAAGATCGATGTTAACTAAATGTATTGAAGAATACTGCAGATCTTCAGTTGTATTTTTAACCAAAAGCTCACTGCACTCATGTACAATAAAGACAGTTACCCAAAACAAGAAGTTACCCAATATTGAGTCCACAGGACTCTCACTTTTGTTGCTGTGGTATCAAGACAGGCATTGATATTCTTTGAGTTTTAATAGTATCATATCCAAGTTGAATTTCTGGGGTATTGTGACAACCCTAATGAACACTTTGTACTTATTTCATCTATTCAGAAATGGAAAAAACTCCAACTCCACCTATTGCAGTGGGGAAAACTTCCACCAAAAACAAACCCAGAAACAAAGAGAAAAAGAAGTACTGTATTCTGTGTCGCAGCTTATATCAGAATCATGTAAGTAGCTCTAACGTTGTGAAACAATGAATAAGTTGTATTACTTTGCAATGTTGGCTAACATTGGGTTATCAACATGCAGCTCTTACAATGATCTATGATTCTGATGATATGTCTTAAATGCAGGAAGCTCTTGAGCACATGCATAGTATGCTGCATCACAGAGAGCTGGAGACAGTGCTGGGCAAGTGAGTATTAAGTACTTGTTTGGTTGTTTACATCCAAAAGTCATGGGTACAATTTTCTTTAGAACTTAACACGAGTTTCTAGGACTCAAAGCAGGAATACTGCCGTTTGCTCATATGTGACAATAATGTTGTCTCTTGTTATGTTCTTTCATTAACAGGGATACATTTCATGACTGTCAGGCGTGCAAGCAAACCGCCATGAGTTTAAATGAGTATGCAAAGCACATATCTACCTCTCAACACAATGCCAAGTTGAAGAGTTTGAGTTCAAAAAATGTGATTCCCATCCCTCTGTTGAACACTGTGGGCCACACCATGTTTCTCCGTATCCAGGAGAGAAACAAGATGCTGAAGTTTCAGGAGTAAGAGTTTTCAATTACTTAACAAAAAAATGTCATTATTGTATTTATATACATATAAGATTAGCAATGTTAGGTCATGCAATTTATTCTCTCCGTGATTAAATATGTTGTTGTTTTTTAATCTCTGGCTTTAAATATCTACTTTTTACCACAGGAAGAAAGAATTGAGAAAGAAAAGAAAGAGACTGAAGCAGGAAGCTGCTAGGAAACTAGCAGAAATGATGCAGGGAGCCACCGGAAAAAACACAGGGGTGTCCAAAGGAGCAAAGGTGGAAAAATCCAAACAAGTGAAAAACACAAAGAAACTGAAACAGATGCAGAAAACCCACCAGGGAGGAAGCAACAATGCATTTTTCAAAAATATAGAGAATAAAGTCTCCAGTCTGCAGAGACCTCCTCACAAAAGAGAGGCAACCTTGCAGAATCAAAGTGAGAGATTATCTTCTTTGTCAGGAGAGCCTGCAAGTCAAACTTTGCAGAATCTTAATGTCCGGGACCAGTTCACCCAATCAATTCAGCAGATGAGGTATGATGTCAACAATCCGAGCAGCAAAGTTAAAATGGAGATCACACAATCAGAGAGACTTTTTAACAGACCAAAAAATACCCAAGGAGGGACTAGTAGTATGCCAGGACAAAAAACATGGCCAGCTTACAGCCAGGTTGGGTATAAGCAGTTCAGTAGTGAATCAGATAGCGACTTCACAAGTGATAACCTGCCTAAGAATGGAGGGATCATCTTTGATCACAATGAGAGTCATGGATCTTCTCAGGCAGGACAAGAAGCCTCAAATTCAGCTAAACCTGCTTCAGAAAACAACACAGCTCCCATTCGGGATGTTGATATCAATGCAATGCTGCGGCATATCAGGAGAGCGCTGGGAGTAAGGGAGCCGTGTAGGGCAGATCGTGAAGCCCGGAGGCAGAACAGTGAGGCAGGCAACCGGGTGGCTGACCTTAGCACTATGCATCAAATTGGAGCTGAAAAGGAGCAGTCAGGTGGTAGCTCCTCCAGGAACAGCTTCAACTCCTCACAGGTCAACTCCCCTGCACTACCATCCTGTTCTGGATTTCATTCTGACGATACAGCTCAAGCTAAGTCAAAGCAGACAACACTCAGAATGACACAAAGAGAGACTCAGCCAGTTGAGAAGAGCTCAATGGTTGCAAATGGCTCAAATGAAGCGTTGAGCAGTGGGGCGAGAGAGTCTCAGGTGGCCCTTAAAAGCCAGGCTTTACTTAACCAACATTCAGGCCGGACCGCTACCTCTGAACCAAATATCACCCGCAAGGTTCGGGTTGCCCGTAAAGCAACAAGCAATTTGACAAACTCCTCAGGGGACCAGAGTAAGCAGAGCTGGAGGGAGATGTATAATGAGATGAAAAGGGAGAAGCGCGAGAGGGTGAGAGGGATGCCCAGGTAAGACTCCTCCAGTAACCTCTTCTTACACATGCAATGGTATGCATTTTAACATTTGTTTGCATCACGTAGCCAAGAATCAATCTTTTTGTCATAGAATATACTTTGTTCTCTATTTCGACCCAAATACTGCCTAAAATGAGTCGTTGGCCAGTACTCAGGTCAATGCATCATTCTGATACCTGTGTGTCAGAATGGTGTATTTGAAATGAAACCTATCTAATTCGATTTTTTTCAGTTCTCGGCGTCCTGAGCGCAAAGACGCCCTCTGCATTTTTTTCCCTTTTCGAAGTAGTTCAACTTTTGAGACATCGCAGCGCTCGTCAATTTCGCTTGTCCTTCACCGATCGCTCATGCTGGGATAGGATTCTGTTCCATTGTTTTTTTAGTCTTTATTTTTCTAAAAAAATCCTGGGATAAAAGCAAATATTAAGTATGCAGAGAAATTTAACACAACCTTTGTGGTCACTACCAAAGGAAGCGGATGTGCCGCATATCCTAGCAACAGCAAACACGGATGAGAAGCGCTCTGAATTTGAAGTCGTGGTCCGCTGCCAGTGCAAACCGGCGAAGAGGGACAAGCGCATTGAAATCATGCAGTGGACAACACAGGCTCTAATTAACGTAGTAAAATAAAACTGGTGTCAGGTAACATATTGTGTGACCGTTACAAACAACAACAGTGTGATGCCAGCAGAACGTGTAAAGTTAGTCAAACTCAGCAAAGTCTTGATAATCGGTGTTTTCCACAAATTCTGTCTTTCTTTTTTTTTTGCATTTGTATCAAAGACCAATATTGGTCGATACTTAAGGTCAGGTATCAAATTAAGCATGAATAGGGGGAAAAAACGTCAGTAATACATCTGTTATTTTACTTCTGTGCTGTAACAGGTTTGGGATTGAGGTGGTGAGCCAGACAGACAGAGAACGCTTAACACAGGCAGAAGACACCAACTCTCCTCTGTCAGAAGGCTTCCATTGGGAATCATTCCCAGACAGTCCCTCAGCTGCACACCGGACTGGACTACCTCCTCCACCCCAGGACAATATGGTTAATGACTGTCATATAGAAACACAGTCAAATTTACAAATGCAGGAGCCTCTGGAGCAGCCTGCTGCAGGACAAGACGACAATCAGACGACTGAAGCTGTCCATGTGAAGGTGGAACCAAACCAAGAAAGTGAAAATGTAGAAAAGAGAAGCACCAGTGTTGCTAACAAGAGGAAGCCTAACGTTGTAGTGGTGAGTAGTACAGTATCGTTATGTGTAGGACAAAGCTGAAAGATACAGCTTGTTGATACATTCTAACCATTTCATTATTGTTTATCCTTACAGCATGATGGTGTTTCTGATGAGCAGCCCAGTAGAAAAAGGAAGAAAACAAAGCCCCACAAGGGTAATTCTTATATTTTAGGTTGTGTATTTTAAATAGTAATCTATATACTATTACTAGTTTCAAATAGTGTTGTTATACATATATAATATATAAAACTTGTTTGAATATGTGTGCTTAATTAAAGGAAGAATATGTGACTTTTTGATCCAGTAGATGTCGCCCTTGAGCTCCAGCGTGAAACCAAAACAACTCGAGCTGCATTGTTGTGTTAGCAGGCTAACGGTAGCGCCCTTTAGTTTGTGCGTAGCTTCACATTGCATGTAAATTTACACGAAATGACCATGATCTAAAAACACTTACGTGACATTCCAAAAAGCAGTGAGTACAGTATGTTCGTCTTCTTTTCTATAGTCCCTCTCTTAAACAACTTTTATACTCAAGGGGATGAGCCGGCCGGCCGTCCCGTCCATGTAAACACGGTGTAGATACGGCTCAGACATCACAGACAGCGGGACTCGGGTGTCTCACTCATTGTAGACAGTCATGACTCAGAGATATTTTCAGAGGATATACTGGATTTTTCCTATATTTATGTGTAAAATGTCGCACATTCAGCCTTTAAAGTCTGCTAATGCTGCAAGTACGCAAGGGTACAATATTTTTCAGAATTTTTGAAGAGTTATTTCATTAAATTTCCTCAAGTGATGTCACTTGAGTCAGCATCAATGTGAGCTGAGGACAAGTTTAGAAAATAAATAACACATCTGGTGGTGTATGTTTACCAGACCACTGTAGCCTGCTCCCCATACTACATTAGATGCAACTAGCACTACACATTTAGATCACCTGTCTGTAATCTGGTTAAACTGTGGCTGATGTAGGCAGTCCGATTCAAAGGGGAAATCTGATGACAAAAACAAGAAGTAGGCTCTCTTTCATCTGTTTTAAAACTAAAAGTCCATCGCAAGTCTGGCAATTTTATAGAAGTGCAGTAATAGTGTGTCAGCTATTCTCCTTGTATTCTGAGACTCTACATAGAATTGTCATTTAGAATTGACATTCACCAAACCCTGCTGTTAAAGATGTTGTTAATCATTTAAGAATATTATTCACTCATTCTGTTTATGTGTGTTTCCCTCTCACCTGTAGACCAGGACCAGATGGACCAGCTGTTGGCTGTGTCTCTGAGGGAGGAGGAGCTGAGCCACTCGTTACAGGATCTGGACAATTCTCTGGTTCAGGCCCGCAACGCTCTGCAAGCCGCCTACACCGAGGTCCAAAGACTGCTGCTGTTCAGACAGCAGGTACACTCACTAATGATAAAGATGTCACAGAAATATGTTGTGTGTCCTAAGGTCTCTTTCGATTTACATTATGAATTCTTCTTCCTGCTGTTATAGTGTACTGCAGAGATCAACAGTCTGAGGGCCAGGCGCATTGAGATCCTGCAGGGGATGCAAGGTAGAGTGGATTTACTTTATGTGTTAAATAGCTTCACAGGCAATAAATAATCTAATCTTTATCTCTTTTCAGGAGTATACTCAGCAGCATCTAATGCAGCAGAGAAAGCCACCACCTCCTCAGCAGGGGCTCTTACTGTCATGCAGCCGATACCCTCTCCCCTTCCTTCCTCTGCTGCTTTCCACACCGCCTCCAACCAGCAACCACTACCCACAAACCCAACCTCCACCGTCAGCCAACCTCATCCAACCCCTCTTCCTATGCAGTTAAAGCAGGAATTGGGTGAATTACCTACAGTCTCCTGTAACCCTGATAAACCTCAGGTTCCTGTGAACCAACCTGTGCACCTGTTTCCCCCTAATCTCCTTCCTTCACTGCTGCTCACATCGCCACACTTAGCCGCTCCTACAGCTGCTTTTAACCCCCTCCCACATCTCAGAGCGGAGAGTTCCACATCAGTGACTACTTCTCCTGATTCATCTGCCAGGCTGCAGGGACAGGTGGCAAAGGAGGGGTTAAGTGACTGCATACAGATGGTGAATTTAGTCGAAGATGAAGGACAGGAAGTCGAATCAGAGAAAGACACAGAGGAATGTCTACCAACAACAGAAAAAGTGTCATCGGCATCTCTGGATGACAACAAAGGGAATGAGAGTGATAACTCTGTGGAGATGATGGAGCCCTCAAACATGGTGGTCATCGATATCGATGAGTCAGACAACGAGGAGGACGTCTCAAATGTTCCTGTCCACAAAGAGCCTCCTCAGAAGTCTGTCAGTGTGGAGTTCAGCTCTGCAGGCAAACAGGCAAATCAGGAAAATAATGCAGAGAGGTGAGGTCACTTTTAAAATATACTACTGGTCAGAAATGTAATTATTAGATGGTTTCTCTGACCGACTTTTCTTTCTTGACAACTCAGAAAAGTTCAGCCTGCAGTGAAACACACAGGTGAGTCATGTCTCTCCCATTATTAATACATGGAAGTGTCACAGGACATATTTATATCTGGGTGTTTCAAACGTTTATTTTCCATGTAATTACTGTTTCTTTCAGAGTCTGTTGAGCTGTTTGATGATGAGAAACTTTACTTGGGAACTTTCATGAACCACACCGGCTCCGTCCACGGCCTCCAAATTCACGATGGACGGCTGTACACATGTTCAGGGGACAACACAGCCCGGGCCTACAGTCTGATGGTATGTTAAATCACAGTCCAAAATGATATCCACATTTTGCCCCTGTTGTAATTGTAATCTTTCCTGAGACGTCAGGCAATCACAGTAAAACAAAAAAAACGATTCCCGTATATCAAGCAGACCACTTTGTCAACTCCCACTCCAGAAAACAATCAAGTTATAAACAGAGAGGTTTATTACGAAAAAGTTATAGCATTTTTTTTGATGCAAAAATTGTGTAAGAGGACCCTCCTTCAAAAACAATGATTCTGTTTCAAGGATTGTCAGTTGGTTGTGCATGACTATACAACCCTTGACATAATAAGCTATTCATAAATATTTTTCTTCTGTGTTTCCAGAGCAGGGAGTGCCAAGTGGTATTTGAAGGTCACACAAACAAAGTCAACTGTCTAGTCGTGGCGTCCCTCCCGAACTTGCCTGCTCGCCTCTACACCGGATCCAGTGACCAGACGATCCGCTGTTACAGCACAAAGGTAAAAAAAAAAAAAAAAACGTCTGCTGTATCCACATTTTCTCCTTTGATTTAAACGTGACATTCAAACCCGTATTTGCCTAAGGATCATCTTTCTGTCCAGGGACTCCTTGTACCTGCTGTTGTTATAAATCGTCCTGTTAGATTTTAAGCAGTACAGTTCATTTTGTTGGCTTTCGATACCACATTTTAGTAGTCTAAAATAGTAGCATCCTATTTTCTGCATTATTTTAATGTGTTGAATCTTTTTTTGTCCTGTAGACTAATAAGTGTCTGGAGCAGATCACACTATCAGACAGAGTGTTGTGTCTGCACATTGCCTGGAACATTCTGTTCGCTGGACTCGCCGATGGATCAGTGGCCAGCTATGACTTAAAGGTGAATGAAATGATCATTTGAGATCTAGATATTTGATGTAACTTGAGAAAGCCAACCATCATACCTGGATTATTTTCATCAGGTTATGTCAAGTGTCCTGGTTGACCTGTAATTGGAGCGCTTTAATAACTAGGCCTAAAAGGTTGCTCACTCTGTCTGTAAATATAAACAGATTTGACTGTATTTAACAATTCAGAACACAAAGTTCACTTTTATTTATGTCCGTCCCAGTCATTTTCTGACATCAGCTGAAAATCTTCATAGATCAACTCTCCCTCTCTCATCTCTGTCATTAGACTCTAAAGCAGTTGGATGTGTTTGAGTGTCACGGCCCACGCGGCGTGAGCTGTCTCGGTACATCACAGGAAGGCGCCCGTCGAGTGCTGCTGGTCGGCTCCTATGACAGCACCATCAGCGTACGAGACGCCAAGAGCGGCCTGCTGCTTCGCTCGCTGGACGGTCACACCAAAACTGTGCTCTGTATGAAGGTGAGGAGATACTGTATGTCAACCTCTGAACTCTTCAGGTGTTGGATTTTTTGAGAGAAAAAAGTGCTGTCCAAAGATGGAGACTTAATATTTATAGGTTTGACTTGTGTGCTATAAGTCCAAAAAAAGTCCAAACTGAGCCCTTTAACTAAATACATGTTATAATAATAAGTTAGTTTGTCCAGTTATTCCTCTCTACATGGCCATGTTATTTAAAGAGTCAATATAATTTACTAGGAGAGAAATGTTTATACCCTTGATGTTTTCAAACATCCTCAACATGACTAAATCATTTCAAAGAAAACATCTTTAGCCTGTAAGTAGTTGGAGAACTGCTGACATTTAGCTCAAAAAGCTCAGGTCTTGCATTTCTTTTAGATGAAATGAACGTCATCTTGGAGGTGATTGCTTGTTTTTCACATATAATTAACTTTCTCTGTTGTTTTCAGGTGGTGAATGATCTGGTCTTCAGCGGCTCTAGTGACACTTCTGTCCACGCCTACAACATCCATGTAAGTGTGATTCCCAGGAGTTTAAATGATCTCTGACTATCAATCGCTGCCTACTTGAAGACATTTGCAACATGATCTCTGTTTTGTTAGTTACTGAGGTACAAAAACATCTTAAAGTTTAGTTCATTGTAGTTTTTAATATTCAAACAATTTGACTCTGTAAGTAATGTAAACTCTTTTGTTTCTGTTTCACTTCTATCTTTGACTTCCATCTGTATTCATAGACGGGCGAGTTGGTTCGTATCTACAAGGGTCACGGGCACGCTGTCACGTCAATCGTCATCTTGGGGAAAGTAATGGTGACAGCCTCTCTGGATAAACTGGTCCGAGTTTATGAGCTACAGGTACAATATTTCAATCTGAACTTTACCAGTGATATGTGCTTCCAGTATAAGAGGACACAATAACTACACTTTTTTCTTAGATTCAAAGGGCCACATATTTGGTTTTCTCTTTCTTTCAGTTTATTTAATTCACCATTCAGATTAAATAATCCAAAAAAAGCTTGGGTACACTCCAGTGTGAAATAACTTTTTGAAGTAGGTATTCAAGTAAGGCCACTTTTGCAAACATCTTAAACTTGACTCCTTTAGAAGTGTAGATTCATGGTCATTTATCTTAAACTACAGATTATATGTTGTGAGTTATCCATACATGACATTTTTCAATGTTGTTTCTTTCAGTCTCATGACCGCTTGCAGGTGTACGGAGGTCACAGCGACATGGTGATGTGCATGGCCGTGCATAAGAGCGTGGTATGTGGACTAAAACAGGCCCAGACATTCATTTCCATCTGTACATGAGGTTCACTTTGAAACATTGTTCACTTCTCTTCATACCATTGTTGCTTCCACTCAGATCTATACGGGCTGTTATGACGGCAGCGTTCAAGCTGTGAAGCTCAACTTAATGAAGAACTACCGCTGCTGGGTAAGGACTCAAACAGAGTGAAACCCAAAATGGAAATGTATCATTTTTAAGTCAGAACAAAAAGATTGTTAAGATTTATACTATTTTCTCTTTGTTTTGTGTATTTACATTATGTCTCTGCAACTCTTGGCCTCTGTTTAGTGGCAGAATTGCTCTCTGATCTTTGGCCTGGCAGAGCATCTTGTGCAACACCTAGTTCGAGATCACAGCAACCCAAATCTGCAGACTGTGAAATGTCGCTGGAGGGGCTGCAGCGCTTTCTTTTCCACACAGCAGTCTGTCAGACAGGTAATTAACCAGCGCCATCTCATTTTCATTACGGATATATTCCTACTCCATGTTTCATATGATCTTTTTTGAGTGGGGATTCTCAGAGTGCCTACACAAAGAGTACTTAACAACATCAGTGCATGCTGAATGTGACATTAAGATCAGTCTCTCACGTTTTTTTGTATTTTTTTCGTGCAGGAGCTGCCTGAACACATGAAGAGCCACGTGGAGAAGGACAGTAGAGTGCAGCCCTGACAGCCACAATGCGGCGGATGAGATCCGGGGTTTTCAAACGTTACAACACATCAGATCTTTTTTTCTCGTTTGTTCCAAAGTTCTTTTCAGGATAGTGTGTTTAATCTAACACTAATTCTCAACGGGGAGTAGGAGCATTTGTCTTGATTATCCTGTGTGACCTCGGGGGCAGGGAGAGAAGACAGACCATGTTGTTGATCCCTGAAACGGCTGCTTGACGAGGTCAAGACGTTGAGTCTTTTAACAGCTCTTTTCTCTATCATTATCAGTAACTAAACTCTATTTTAAGAGTGACCTGAATCCTTACTGTACGTTTGGATCTGTTGGTCAGCATGTTTATACTTCTCACTGTGAATATATGGCATGGCTTTAGACACCACACAATATGATATACAGTCTTTACCTACACCTCAGTGTATTTTTATGTGGACAAAGTTAAACTTTAAACTACTTTGAAAATCCAACATATTACACGGTGTGTCTGGATTTGAAGAGGTGGTCATATTTAAAAGTTGATCCACTAAAATCAATTGAGTTCTACATCAAATCTCAGCAACCAGGTTTTACTATCAACCTAAACACTGCATAGTTAATTTCAAACAGTATTCCACCTATATCACTCTGTAGCACTCACAATGGGGAGTTTAAATAAAGGATCTATTTAATAGCTGCAGAAAAATCATCAGCCCATTCTTTATCCTCAGATAACCCAAGCGCCTACAAACAAAGTGCAACTTGTCAGTTTGGGCATTCACTGACTACGCTGTGCTTTGGTTGTCGCAGGTAATGTAGCTATGAGCTTCAAGGCGAGATTCAGAGTGAAATACAGAGGTCTGGTTAGCTTCACTTTTTTCACTCCTGGAAATTGTTTGAACATGTGCAGTAAATATGCTACTTTATTCTCCCTCATCCTTTAAAGAGACTGATGTGTCGTATTTTAGGAGAAAACTTTTGCAGGTGATGTACATCCTCAAAACAGGCTGCAATCTGATTTTATATCTTATCCTAAGACATCAGCTGTCATTATTTGTCATCTGAGGAATGGTAAGGGCCTGCTTTGCAGTCGGAGAGTATTTCAGGATGTCGGTAGGATTTTTAAACCCTTCATATGGTTTTCTAAAACTTAACTTCCAAGAGTGTCTTCACGTCTGTGCTGAAGGAAGATCAGAAATGGATGACAGGTCGATTGACTAAATAAACAGATTTTACTTGCTTGTAATTTGCATTGACTAAAAAGGGTGAATTTTGAGGGGGAAATCTGAATTTTAAACGTATACGCTAATTTTTAGAGACCTGCGCCTTCTTTAAAAGTCGCACAATTTGTAAGTCTGCCCATCTGCTTTCAATCAGTGCTATGATTTGGAATAGATTCCAGATTTGGGGTTTTTAATCAGGCATTGACATGGCTCATTCATTTGCTTGATATCAAAGCGTAGAGTTCATTTAACGTTGAGTCTTCTTGACCCAGACTGTTGTCTCCTGTCACACATGAGAACTTCATTCCTACATCTTTCAATATATCAGCCGTTTATTAGTCGTAACTTCAGCCTTCTCCAGCTCTACTGGTGGCAATGCCCTTCTTGCTTATTTGTTTAGACATTCATCCATCTTTTCCTGCAGTGAAAGAGAGTCGTTTAATATCTGTTAAAACAACAACTTGAAGAATGAGGCCTTATTTTTTTGTAAGTCATATTGTACAGTGTATGTTTGAATGTGTTTCATACCTACTGACTGTGTACAGCAATAAAAAAAAGATAAATTTACTTTTCAGTTTGCACCTCTGCTATATTTGAAAACATACAGCACGTTTAGTAATTTATCTAAAGCATTATCTGCCATAATGTCCATTCACACTCTAGCTTTGTAGTAGCGACCACATATTACATCACTGAAAAGAAAGCTAAAAACCAAACTGTCTTTAAATCTCAACCATCAAAGCCTGAGTGATGACAGAAATGTAAACATCACATACAACTGCATAAAACATGAAAACTGCAATTTGTGCTTCAAGAGTTGGATTTTGTTGTAGTCATAAAATCAGTGCAAAAATTCTTTAAAAAAATAAAATAAAGAGGCCGTCCAGAAGTTGAGTCGGTAACGTGAGCAGCAACTTTCTGCAGCTCCATCAGTGTTCAAGAGGGCGGCTCAAGAATACATGGTCAGCTGAAGCCACTGGAGGGAGAGCGAAACAAAAACAATCAAAGACACTTAACGTTCAAATGAAATGAAATATTTATTTTGCAAATTACATTTTTTTTGCAAAACTACCTTTTAATGGAGTGTTTTACTGTTTTTACGGTTTTGTGATCATTTTCTATATATAAAAATGATGTTGAGTAAATATTAGAAACACCTGCCGTTATTATTACAAATAACCAATTAGAAATCATTAAATAAAAATAAGGAAGGTTGCATATGCTTGAAATGAATCACACTTCTCAGTTTTTAGCTAATGTGACTCAGGTCAAAGAAAGAAGTCTCTGATTCCAGTTTTGTAAACGTAAATATTTTCTAGTTGTCGTCTCTGTGACAGTAAGCTACAAAGATCTCGTTGAGATTAAAATAAAATAAGAGGATGTTTTTTTGTGTGTGTCACAGATCAATTTTGATTTTTATAGACCGAAAAAACAACAAAAAGCTAACCAATTCTTTGAAACCATTATACACAGATTGGGGGCGCCATGTGGCTTAGTGGTTAGGTCGCACCCCATGTATGGAGGCTTTAGTTATTTCCTTCTCTATCCCCTGAACTTGATATTATTAATACTTTACATATATATTTAAAAATGGCATAAGAAAAATATCATGTTGTGAAATAAGCCAAAACTTGCTCACCTCAAGAACATTGAGTTTGATTATTCCATCTCCGTCTTTGTCAAAGGCATTGAAAGCCCCTGCAAAACACACAACATATTAACCTTCAGTTACGCAGCTGGACGAGACTGCTAATAGTGGGAGGTAAAAAGTACTTTTGTCCCTGCAAAGATTCAAACAAGGTGGAGAATATTTTGTATTTTTATCAGGTAATTCTTTAAAAAACAACTAAAAACATCAGGTAATCACTTAGCCTGTAGCTCCTACATGTATTAAATGCATCAGTTTCCTAAGCAGTAGTGAGATCTGTACTTACTGAACATTCCCTCTAGCCTCACAAAACAGCAGATGTAACTGTCAAAATCAATGTTGAGGTGTTCGTCTGCATAGCGCATAGCTATGATGTCATATAACTGGTTGTTAAGGTGAAACCCTGGAAGAGGAGGAAAAAAAAATAGAGATCAGGTTTACGGTTGAACTTACAGGTTTAGAAAACAAGAGGCTGGACGGTACAAGGTGGGATTTTTTAGAATGGGTTAAGACAAAGCTGGGGGAAACAGTAAACATTTTTAAGAAGAAGAAGATATAATTTTTTAATCCCACGTTGAAACATGCCTTGCTCAAGGGCACCTCGGC
This sequence comes from Tautogolabrus adspersus, assembly GCA_020745685.1. Taxonomy (NCBI): domain Eukaryota; kingdom Metazoa; phylum Chordata; class Actinopteri; order Labriformes; family Labridae; genus Tautogolabrus; species Tautogolabrus adspersus. The sequence goes on from CM036543.1 coordinate 22,614,358, forward strand.
AATGCTCAGGAAGTGGACTGGCACCTCTCCAGCTAACAGCAAATTTCCAGACCTGGTCTGCTCCGGGACTTGAACCGGCGACCTTCCAGTTTCCAACCCAAGTCCCTTTGAGGTTCTACTTATTATACTATTAGATGCTATTGTGAGCTGCAAATCACCCAAAAATGCTGCATGCAACTAAGAATGACTCATTTGAATTATAATGATTATCAATGGGAAGTGATTCAATCGATAAACAGAAATGCATAGAAACATCTTCCTGTATTTCATCACATCAGTATTCGTCCACCTGCTGCTCACCTGCTTCATTAACAGCATTCCTCATCTCAAAACTGCTGATGGAGCAGGATTTATTTTTATCATAACGTTTGAAGATCAGCTGCAAACAAGAAGACATGAACAGTCACATGAAAACTTGAAGATTTATTTAACAAGAGCAGAAAATGTTTCAGGATTGGTGCTGCTGTCTTACCTGCCATGCTTTGATCTTCTTCCACAAGTGTTTGAACTCCTGCAGGTTCAGCTTTCCCGTCCCATCAGTCTGAGAAAAAGAGTCAGTTATGGAAAATGTACTCAGCCAGTTTAAAGGTGCAGGTGATTAGTAAGTTGCTTTTCTTTTTTTATCCGCCTTTCGTTATAGTAGCAGTTGAATATAGGTATGAATTTAAGACACTTCAACTTGACAACGTGGGATATATTGCATTTTCCCCTCTACTTTACTTATCGGACAATTATATTTACAAGTTACTTTACACATGTGTATTTTTATTAAGATAATCAATAATAAATACTTTCTTAAATCATGAAGCTTATTAAATATAGCGATTTGTTTATAAATTCAACTATCCTGCCCAAATTAAACAATTAATTTGATCCTATTACATTTAGTTCTCCTCATCCTTTATGTTTGAGAATCTTAAGTTAAATTATATACATTTGTAGGTTTGGATTGTAGGTTGAAAAAAAACACCCATTGTGACAGTTTCATTCCAGCGATGGGTATTCAATTCCAACCTGCAGCTCCTTTCCTGCATGTCAGTCCCCGCTCTCCCCCATTTCCTACTCTATCCACTGTCCTGTCCAAATAAAGACAAAAGCCCCAAAATAAATATCTAAATAATATATTTCTCACTTATTTATGTATTTTACAATTTTAAAAAAAATCAATCCGTTAGACAAAAATAATGAATGCATACAACAGGTGTAACTTGTTGAAACTTGCCGAAAATGTGTTGTGGTATGCAATAGTTAAAACAGCGCAGACTCAAACAGATATTATAGTCAAACCCTGCCTGAACATTAAAGCATTAGTCACAGGGGGCATTCTTCTGCATTGATTGCTTTTACTCAATAACATGAGACCTTTCTGCAAAGCAAAGACATTCATGTTCAGATTTACTTTTCTGCTGCAGTATAGTTCATTTAAAGGTCACATACTATGCAAAATACACTTTACCATGCTTTTCTAACTAACACTAATATATGTCCCTAGCTGGTTCATTTTTTTATTAAATTTTTAAATTTTATATACTTCATTAATCCCCGAGGGGAAATTCCGGCTTGAATCACACACATGCACAAACACGACCTGTGGACATGCATTAATGGAGAGATGTCAAAGTGCGGGGGCAGCCCACAGGAGGCACCCCTGAGCTGGTGGGGGTTCGGTGTCTTGCTCAAGGGCACCTCGACAGAGCTCGAGAAGTGGTCTGGCACCTCTCCAGCTACCAGTGCAACGTCCATATTTTGGTCCGCATCGGGACTTGAACCGGCGACCCTCCGGTGAACAAACCCCTCTGTGTTTTGCCTGCTCCACTTTTCAGAAAACGTGTTCTCAAACAGGCCGTTTGGAGATTTTCCCGTTATGACATCACAAAGGGCAGTAACCCCTCCCCTAGATTCATGATACTCCCACAGGTGTTTGATCTGAGTCTGCCTTCTCACCGTAAATAATAGAATGGAGCTTCACTGACATGTTTTGGGGACATCTGAGACTTATTTACACTCGTTTAAAATGAGTATGTGACCTTTAAACTCTTCATGTCCTCTTGATCTAACAATGAAACTATAAAAACCATCAGATGAAAGGATACATCCATCAGGGCGATCATACTGCGACATGTTTCAAGGCTGAAACCCTCACTCTTTATTTCATTATCTGTAGAAGAGGACAACTCTGTGTGAATAATCAGAAAATGACAAACACTGTACTAATAACCTCATGTTTCCAGTCTGCTCACGTTTGGAGAGTACGTTCTTCATGACTGTCTTGAGTTCATTGGCACAGATCTGCATGTCCTAAAGGAGGGAGCAACAATTTGAAGCAGATTAGTTTAAATTTTACACTCGTACTCCCGTAAAATCCTGTTATCTTCATTGTTATGCTAGTTTTCCCTCTGAAACTATCCTCTGTGTTTACTCACCTCACCAGCAATCTTTTGGTAAATGGCCCTGAACTGTTTTTCCTCCTCCGTCTCCTCCTCAGGCTCAAGAAGTTTTCGCTGAGCGGCAGATAACAAAGAAGACAAGTTGTTTGACATGATTAGGACAGCCAGTACCAAAAATAAAATCTGATCAACAACTGCATTTAGAAAATGCAGGCTAGTACCGTTCTCTGGATTTACTGTTGGAAATGTAAAACACAGTTAACCAATATTCTGTATGAGGATAAGCATATGGCAAAATGCATTTTTGACCCATTTTCTGGTTTCATAAATCCTTCTTTAAAATCAGCTTTTGAAGTAGCCCAAGAGAAGGTAATTTATTTGCATAAATTAGAGTTTTTAGCTTCCTTTCCATTGTGTTACATCACAATCATACAGGCACTCAGGCAGCAAAATAAACTACAACAGCTTTTTCCTCTCCTGAAGACTAAAAACAACGCTAAACTCAGGGATTGATTAGGCCCGGACGCATTTCCTTATAGAACCCGAGGAGGGCAGCACATTAGAAATGAACCTGCTGGCCTGTAAGCCCTTCACAGAAACAGGTGCAGCAGAGACACTTGAGATCAGTTGGCTTCAAACACAGTTTGTTTTATGCTCTGCAATGTAACTTGGCAGGGTCAGCTGCACTCCAGAGAGCCGTCAGTCTCAAGTTGTTGACTCATGCAAAAGTCACTGTAAGCTCTTTTTCTGCATGGTTTTGATGTTTTTATTTTTGCAGTCTATGATACTCACTGTGCTCCTACAACAAAATTACCTTTGGTTTCTTCTTCTTTTCCCCCTGAATGCCATCATGATCAATTTCTTTGTTGGCCTTTGCTCTGTCTGACACAAATACAATAGGCTGGCATGTGGGTAATGGCAGTGAGAGCAGGGTTATAAAAGAGAAACAGAACAGAAAACAGAGTTAAATTAACGTTATGCCAAAGTTTTTATTTACCCTTGTGAAAAAAGAGAGCTAATATAAGCACACACATTATGAATCCTTCGTTAGATGAAGAGAAGCAGTTGAGGAAGAAAAGTTAATCCTTAAAGTGGTATTAACACATGCATGGATGCATTACCTTATCCTTCTTTGTCTTGTCTTGCTGGTGGTCAATAAGACAAGGAGGACAGAAGGATGAAATGAGATGAAAAAAGGAGGGAAGCACTTTCATTTTCAAGTATGTTAGTTAAAGTTGTGGGGGAAATCATGCACACAGTATGAATTGGGAAGACAGACAGAAGAACAAGGCTGATTTAATATGAACGTTTCATATTTGGGATTTACAATATGTGAAATTCAAACTGATATTGCAGGGTGAAAGTGTGATGCAGACCCTGTACTCCTGTGAAATTGGAAGGTTTGTACATACGTTATAAGCCTCTTTGAGACAAAGCTTGAAGAGAGCGATTCATTGTTTTAGAATAAGGTCTAATGGTCTTTTGTATTTAAGGCTTGTGTAAAAGTAAAACTTCTTGTGCAGTGTCATGGCAACAAGAAAATAACTATTAACAAATCCTGGCTATAGAAACAAAAAAAAAAAACACCATGTCCTTAACATGAAACGATGGTTACAAACAAGTAAAAGACCCAAAAAACATTTGATTTCCAACATAATATACATAGACTATAAAACATGAAGTTAGTCCCAGCGACGTAACCCATTGGTTTCTGAAGAAGCCTTTTGAAGCCCAACTATGGCGGTGCTATCTCAACCTAACTTTAATCAGTCAAGAAACAGACAAAGAAGTGAAGTGGAGACGGGTCTTACGCGTCCTGGCAAAAATCTACAACCAACACCTGTCAGTCAAATCATACATGTTGTCCTAATTATGCAAATTAATGCATAACTCTTAGTCTAGATATCAATAAAACGAACAAGTTGTAAAAAATGATCCAACTGTACAGGTTTTTATCCCAATAGAAATGAGCTGTCTAGACCAAAACTTTTTTTGGACCGCACGCCACATAGGCTATAGTCCTCAACGCAGTGGCCATGGAATCCTTTGCTACATCTCACCCCCCACTCTCTCCTCCCAGTATCTCCTCTCTCTCTTCACCTGTCCTATCCCATAAAGGCAAAAAAAAAGGCCCAAAAATACCCTTTTAAAAAGTGATTTAAACCTTGTAAAAAGGCAATTGTATAGATTTAAGTATTAAGCATATTCTTCTGTTTTGAGTCATTTCACTTCTGCAATATTAGTAAGAATTATCAAGAAGCATTTGAACCCCATAACTTCTTCAGTTACATCGCAAACCTGAATTTGGTCAGATCCAATCATGTTCTCTCCCTCTCTCTCCCTGTGAGGAGAAACAGACACATTAGGATTCATACTAATCCCTGTGGGATTCATAATATTTCAGAATTGAACTGTCAACAGTCACCCCCCCTCAAAATAACATCAGCTGCTCCACCATACATGGCTGCAGCTCCTCTGTCAATGATCCTTACTCAGATGTGCTCTGCTTCTCAGAGAAGACCCGGAGGATGAACTCTCCCTCTTGATGCGCCTCAAAGGTTGTGGGGATGATGACATACTCCCCTGGAGGCAGACGGATACGCTCCGTAACCTCCCGGAGATTAATGTAGGTTTTGCATTTAGCTTTGGAGGCTGTGTACAGAAAGAAGTCCTTCTGCAGGTGTTGATCCTGTCCACGCATCTGTGAATAGACAGAAATCAGAAGAAGTGTGGAAATAAGTCGGTGGTATGACAGCGAACGCTTTATGTGAAGAAATTAACAAGTACTTGTAGAGTTGTGTCAACCTTCTCATGTCGTTCGTCTTGCAAGCTAACCAGCCTATTCCTCAACAGGTGTAACTTTTACTTGAATAGTTTTACTCCAGCCTAAAAAACATGTTAGAGCTGCTGTGTTTCCCTGAAGGTTATCTCTGAAAGGATTCATTGTTAATGGATCATAAAAAGTTTCTTGCCAAAAGATTTGGATTTACCTTTCATTTTTGGCCTAACTTGTAAGGTGTACATAGAGGCCTACAGAAGTCTATTCATACTATACTACACCACTAGCACTTACTGCTAAATCAAACACACACAAACAAAGCTCCGTGGAGACACAGGTCTATGCTGTGAAGGTGCTGACTTGAAGAAAAAAAATACCTCTCCAAGTCGTGCATACCTCTTTTGGCACCTGCAAAGACAAAGAAGTAGTTCAAGAAGAGGTTCAGTTAATGTGCATAATCCCATCCAATAAAGTTGTTTTTGTAATCCAGGTTAGTCTAGTACCTCGTAGATGGAAAATCCAATAGTGAGGAATTTGGCCCCTTGATGGCGCTGCATCCTTCGACCTTTCTGCATCAGAGCCACGACGAAAGAGCAGACAACCTGCCCATCCTCTGGGTCATCATCCTCCTCAAAAAGCTGCAGCCGATACTGAGGGTTGGTCCAGAATGTTTCTGTAAATAACAAAAGACACATGAGTCATACAGGACTTACAGAATGTGTTCCTTTTTAGCTTTAAGGGGAATAAAATGTCAACCTGGGAAGTTCCTGCAGCCGCCGGCAGAGCTTCCTCTCACCCAGCGACCCTCATTGACTGACACCGTCCAGGTGTGTCTCTCATCACCCTGCAGTATGTCGGGGGTCAGGTTACACATCTCCAGCTTCGTAAAGTTCTTCTTGAAATCATCAAAACACATCCTGAAGGGGAACATGAAAGAGGGAGCTTGTAGAAGGATAAACCTTCTTGAGTAAAGATTACTATTTTTTTGTTTTTCCTTCAACTTTGGGAATTACAAGGTGTCCGGGCTCCACCAGGGGAGCCCCGACACCAGGTTGGGAACCAATGATATAAAGCATATGTTGGAGGCTAACTGAGTTTCACAACAGCTAAAAAAAAAAGATATGTCACATTGGTTTTACTCACCAGAACTCACTCGTCTCTACAGTCTGTTTCTTTAGATTTTCCATGTCTGCGATAGAAAGAGTCGACCATTCCTTTGAACTATAGAAGGACAGAATCATATTAAAACACAATCACCAAAACCATAAAGAAAGCCTTAGCAGACCTGTGTCATAAAGTGTTTACAAAGATACCTCTGTTGCTCTTCATCAGGAAAATAGAAATACTACCAGTTAAGTTCCATACTGAAGCGAACTTTACCGGAATGATTTGCAAAAATAATACACTTATATTACAAATTAAAGATTAAAAAAAAAATCTGGAATCAGTTCTTACTTTGGACTCCACGGTCCCTTCCACAGCACCCAACCCCAGGGGTTACGTAGGCGGATCAGGCGGATTTTCGTCTCCTTTCCAACCTCGTCACACTAGAGAAAAAGGCCAACCTTTGTAACGCAGTTTTAAAAAGCCTTCTCTTACAAACATGAGTATTTACATTGAGTGGACAATGTACTGTACCTCCGCCAGGCCTATGATGGAGTAAGCATGACCTCTGACCAGCCCTTGTTCAGTCCGACTCTCCATTTCACTTGCTGAAAAAATCTTACAGACATAATATATGACAACAAGTGACAGACTGGATTCTAAGATCTTTTGTCTTGCTACAACAATTTAAATTCAGTTTTTCTTTCTGGGGTAAATGGTTGCAATCTTGTTTTACTAAAACCAAGTCCATGGACAAACTACCACATACCACCACGACCTGCATGTAACTAACATAATCTTATGTACTGTATTAAAGCAATATTTAAAATGTAATGCTTATCTTTAGAAATGTCTTTCATGCCAGTTTCTACTTTATCACGTTTCAGATGGAAATATAGTTTTTTTTTTACTGCATTTTATATTTGGTAGCATGAACTATTGATTGACCATGATGTTTTAACATAAATGAAACTAGCCAACAATATGAATACAAGTTAAGCTAAAACCATCAGTTGTATAATCAAATACTTGATCAGCTGTCAGAAGGTACGGAAAGTATCTTCAGTTGTGGATACGTTTTTTGTTTTGGTCCCTGTACATTTTTCTTTCTGCACATGTATTTGAATACTTCTACCACCACTGACATCTATGGAGCAGCCCATCAGTGAGCCTCTCTCCAGGGCCTTCCTCATGATTTTGTAGAGCTCTTTGGGTGCCTCGGATAGCTCAAAGAACTCAGTCACTCCTCCTGTGAAATCCTCCATGGCTTCCAAAGTGTTTCCACCTTTCAGTGCTTCATATGACCCGTGCAACCTGAATGAGAGAGAGGTCAATCATTCTGGTGAATGTGCTGGCTTGGATTTTTGGACACTGTTTTTTGTGAAACGTGAAGGCACATGACGTGTCAATGTCACCACACTGCAAAAATATTCACCTTTATAAGTTAATAATCAAAGGTAGGATCTTAAAGCTGTATTCACTTGAAATAAGTTCACAAACTGTCTTTCCAATGCAAGTCTTTAGGACTGTTTATTCAAACGGCTTCACTCTGCGAGAGTATTTCTGGGGACTAAAGGAAGTCTGTATGAGCCTTAATTATCTAAAACTAATTTCTGGAGTCTGCAGATCAAGATGTAGTGTTCCACAAAGCCCAGCCTATTTGCATGCAACACTAAATTTGTCACGGAACATCTCTAGACCAAGCTAGAAACGTTTTTTACAGGATGACAACTAAAGATTGCTTACTTGGCATAAGCCTTCTCCAGAAGAGCACTCCAGAACTCGTTCTTCCTAAAGGATTTGGTGAAAACCAGCTGGTTGTTGCAGGTTGGGATGCGGTCGTCCACAACCACATCGATCCACTCCCCATAACGCCAAAACTGAGTATCAAGGAGATAGAACGGAAGTCAAACCGTACAATAATGACGGGACAAAGAAGAAGCAAAGAAATACTCACTCAAACAAATGTTTGTTAGATTATTGTTAACAGCATTATTGTTCAAACAGAATTCAACAAAGTACAAATACTGACTGTTCCAGATATTTTAGAGTTCATGAAATTCTGATAATGACATTTTGGCATTATATAAAAGAATAGTTTGACATTTGGGGGAAAATTTAAGCTGATTGACATTTGATTAAGACCCATTGCAACAAAATAATTTGTTCTTGTTTTGGTGATTAACTAGAGAGGAGATTATGTAATTCCAAAGCTTGAGTAATATCTGTTTTGAAACCTGAAAGTGGAAGATGCCGGCGTAATTCTCCGTGAAGCTCTGATCCGGGGGTATCACTCTGTACAGCAGCTTATCGTTCACTGTCAGACAGGCGATAGCAGCCAGCAGCCAGCAGTCACCTGTCGACAGCAGATTCAGGAAGTATGAAATCACTTTATCCAAGCATACCGCTTCATAAACTGCAGAGGTGTCACAGATTAAAGTCACACCCCTGCAAGTGTCAGCCGTCAACATCAGTAGTTGACTTTAGAATTTAAGGCTCATTCTCATGGTCAGTGAATCGGTTAAGTGTATTCCTACCTCTTCTTTTAATACACAGATCTCTGCTGTACTCTTTATTGTTATAAATGTGTTGTTTACTTACAGTATCCACCTAAAGGAATGTTCCTTCTTGTACAGAGGATACACAAGTGTCAAAGATTTGACTTTTTCAGCATTAAAAAGTGACATTCTGGATTAAAAAGGTTTAGTTATCTAATTTTCTGTAATATTCTTTTTTTTTCCAGCATAATGAATAATAATAACACACTAGATTTAATTAGAGAAAAACTGGATAAGCCTAGTCAGTAAAAGGATCTGTGTAGGGATCATAATGAGTTGATAAAGCGGCCTAGAGAATCATGACAGGGACAGTTTGATCGTAACGCATGCTGTGACAGTCAGGCATATATTCATGAGCAACATGATTTATTTGACTGCTTTAGAACAACTTGTTGGAAAGCAGAAATAGTTTAAAAGTTACCCAATTCTCCTTGACAGATGTCTGTCCTGTTGGCTCCATCTACGATGAACTGAGGGTTTTCACATATTTCCTGTCAGGGACACAAAAAGAGTATTAGGTTTTTTTTTCTGCTCATGTTGTGAAAAAAACTAAAGTTAAAAACAGCTTCCTCATTATGAAATTACATGTAAAAAATAATAGATGCATGATATGTTTTATCCTAAATTTGGAATATATGGATGCAGTTCATATACTGTGGAGTATATTATTTATTGTACGTCTAAATGTTCAAGTTCTCATTTGGATTTCCTCCAAGATCAAAATGACCCTAGTGTATGTATCAAATGACTAACAAGGTACTGCTGCGCCATGATTGAAAACAAGAAGAAGCTTGTAATAAGCTTAATTTTGGTGTTCATGCTTGACTCGCTCGCAGAGACTCATCTATTGTAGATTGTTTTATTTTGGAATAGTTCCTTAATGCCTTTTTTATTTTTTAGATTCCATTAGAGAACTTGGCCTTCTTTGTTAAAAGAACTATTTTGCAAAGAACAAAGTCATATTTCTCAAGGTAATGTATTATTTCGCTATTGACAACTAAAACAAATGTTCATATCTTCACTTCACGTGATTGACAACTTGAGGACATGACCCTGAAATTGAGAGCGAGTTGTAGAAATTTCTGGCTGAGTCAGACCTGCAGAGACTCCTCGTTCTACATTCGCTGCATATTTATGAGAAAGCAGCTGTTGGAAGTCTCCTGGTCACGACCCTTTAGTCACCTAAACAAGTGATAATGTTGCGATGAATGCCGAGAAGCCCTCACCCCATAACTATGTACCGAATCTCTGACATGAAAGGTGAGTGACTGTGTAGTCCATCATATATAATAACACGCTCAATAGTGATTTTATACCTTATTTTTCTCTTATAAATGCATGTATTTATGCTATACTGTTATATACTGGAAAAAAGAGTATAAAAAAAGAATAATTTTGATGTCACACTTGTTTTGACACAGCAGTGATTCTGATTGACTATAATGTGAGCTGTAAAAAGGCAGCATCATGTTCCTAATTTAGCACAAGCTCCTCTGCTGACCCCTGGACGGGATTCATGTATCACTTATCTCAGCTGTGTTAAGTTACTTTTACCATCAGGCATTAAACAGCAATCAAGCTTCATGTTACACTGGATTGTTTCTATGACCAGTTTAATATTGGCATTTATTTGCAGGGCTTTTAGAAAATCATTCTGACCTCATTTATATTAATGTACACAGAGAAATAAGTCTGAAAATACTTATTCATATTCAGCTTAAATAAGTGATTACTCTACACAAATCTTGTAAACAACAACAACAAATGCACTTAAGATCAATTCAAGGTAGCCTACCTGTTCTTTGCTTTAACATCAAATGCTACCCAAACAAACTCTCTACAGAATATTAGGCAACAGGCTCATTCCCTATACATTAATTAATAGTTAAATTAAAGGAATTAAAAAGGATATTGGTATACCTCTAATGACGGCAAGTTAAATCTGAAGTATGAAGTTAAAGCTGGCAGACAGTTAGCTTAGCCTACAATACAGACTGTAAGGGAGAACGGGAACAAAAACAAATAACAACAATTAGCACTTCTTTATTATTAATTCATTACTAATTATTTCATTAGTTAAATCTTTGGGCCAGGTGTGTCCTCCTGCTACCATACCAATCTGCTAAACTAAACAGTTAGCCTACTAGCATCAACTAAATAGAATAGATAGGTCTACAAGTAGTTTTAACTCATCATTCATTTATGACATCTTTACAAATATTTAAAACAATATATAATTAATTTCAAAGTTATGTTAAGTATGCCTTGTCGAATAGTGAAAGCTTACGGAAGAGGATTAGGGCCACTGAAAAAAATGGTTGGGTTCTGACTTTTTTTTTTTTTAATTGTTACTTTAATCTCAGAATTCTGAGAAAAAAGTCAGGATTTTTACAGATGAGATTAAAGTCATAAAAAATGGTTTTCAGTGGCCCTAAGTTTTGTATCTATAAGTAAGTTTGATATCTCTATTATAGGGGTCTTCCTGAGTGCCTTATAGCCAGTAGCCAGTTAGCCTAGCCTAGCATTTGGGCTAGCAATTTCTCTCTGCTTCCACTCTTTGTGCTAAGTTAACCAGCAGCATTACCTAAATATACATGGAGAAATACTGCATTTGTAGTTTTTACTCCGGTACATTTATCTTAAATCCATTTTACTGTAAAGGTTTTTTTTTAAATGTAGGAAAACATATTTTAAAAAGATGATGAAATGTAAAAATATTTACAGTATGCTTAGTGAATAAACCTGGAAAAAACAACAATTTTACACAGTTATTATTAGTATCTCATAATGTATGACATACACTCAATTCAGTACAGAACATTATGTCTTTTACTTTGTACACCTTAAGTGTATTTGCTTTGAAAACTTGTATTCATTCATTTATTTTCTTGAAAGGGACAGCATATATTCAGATATATGGAGCTACAAAACCATTTTGTGTTAAAGGTGGAGTATTTGAAGAGTTAAAACGTCTCTGAAAGTCTTTGTCAGGCAAAAATAAAACTCTGCTACCAAAGCTGACTTGCCTAAATGTTTCCCAGCTCTGGGAGGGGGTTTCCTCCTGTGTGAGAGTCAGCTGTCTGTGACTGAAGAAGGTGATAACCCAAAGCTATGCATCCACAAACATGTAGCCATATAAATTTGACTACCTAGCCATGTGTTGTGGTAGAAGTGATGAGGGATTTTAAAGAAGAGCCACTTTAGTATGAAGAGTCATTTTACTTAAAAGATTTAATGGCAGATGATTTGCACTCACCGAGGGACGTTTCCACTCAATCTTCATGGAGGGTTTGTGACTATAGAAGAGTGAGGAGTCATTTGCAGGGAACAGAGGGTCTTCAAACACCACTTTTTTCGCCACATATTTGTCCCGCAGTTCCAAAAAAGTCTTAAGACGCTTGGCATCCTTGACGGCCTCATTTCTGCTCAAAATCGCAGAGTAGATAGAGTTTGTCCCAGGGTAATCGGCTTTGTCATCAGTCCCGAGTGATGCTTCGGTTTCAAAGAGCAATTTCACCTTTGTGTCTTCAACAAGAGGCACTTTACCTTCATGTGTCTCGTCCCCCATTTTATCAGAGACCCCTCAGCCTTTTGTATTTCTGCTTCCAAGTCAGTTTATAAAGTGCACAAAGAAACTCGGATCTCCTTCTGAATTTGCAGAAGCAGTGTGAACTTGCAAAACAGCCCTAAAAAACTTCCTGTGTCCTCCCTGACTCCTGCAATCACTTTTAGTTCCCTTATTTTTTAGAAAACACTGTCAGTGCTCACTGGCATGCAGTCAGAAAACCAACAGCCTCCCAGAACAGGTCTCAATGTTGTGTCCCTGAAGCTGACTGGACCTAAATATAGGCCTCTTTAAAGAAGGGGAGGAGGCTTCTCGAAAAGAGACCCTGACCATATCATAACATTTCAGGCCACAGTGTGCGGTTTAAGGGGGAATATAAAAAAATCTGTATACCTAGATAAAGATAGAGACACAGATTGGAGAAATGCAATTGCAAAAAGATAGGGTCAGGTCATGTATTCAGAGTGCAGTCTTAACATGTATCCTCTGTGAATTACCTTAAAGGGGACATATTATGAAGAATCCACTTTTACAGTGTTTTTGAACATATATTTGGGTAACCTAAGTGTATACCGACCCACAAAATGTGAAATAAACCCATCCAGTCCTTCGTTTGTAGTCTGCATTAGTCTTAAAACACAGAGAAAAATACTCTGTTTCAAATGTGTTCTCCTTGTGACGTCACAGTGGGATTTTGATTTTTTTTTAAATACCCTCCCTTTCCCTGGTATCTCCACCCATGGTCTCCACCTCCAGCTTAGAGCAAAACCTTTGCACAGGTCTGTCATTTTTATTCTCGCTACAGACTGGGATAACTTGGAGGGGGAGGGGGGGGGGGGGGGGGCTCATTGCATTTAAAGAGACACACACACCAAAACGGAGCGTTCTGAGAGAGCTGGTTTATACAGGGTCACAAACCTCCTCTGGTGCTTGATTCATGTTATATTTTGACCAAAGCACAGCACAGATGTTTCATTTAGACCACAGGGGACTGTTTGAAAAGGTGGAAAAGGGGGATAACATGTCCTTTTTAACTAAAGAACCCATAAAGCCTGTCATACAGTAAGTGCCCCAAATCTGAAATTAACTGTTGCTAATTCTTATCAGCTTAATGTAAAGCTAATTTAATGCATACAATATGGATCACCACATGAGTAACTGGAGTAAAATAATGACTCAAAATATGTTTGAAATTTAGAATAACTAGCTATATTGACACCTAGTGATCAAACTGTAATATTTACAGTCTATGGTTCAAACTAACGCTTTTCATTTCAATCTTTTGTTGTGGCTGACTTAACCACAATAAATCAGTATTAAGAAAATGATATGAATTCTTGTTACAACACTATACATTGGTATATTTAACAATGACTTATCTTTTGGCTCAGGTATGGTAATCATTTCTATTGTTGTATTTTCAATCATTGTTTTATATAAGCGATTTTTCTTACTGAAATGGGCTTCTATAAAACTCCAATGGACCCAAGTTATCAAAAAAAAGAAGTAATATTTCTCTTGTGGTATTTATGAAACGCTATGATTTCTTGACAATATCTGCCACAATTATGTTGTGCTCTTATAAGGAAAAAACGTAACCTACATTTACATTTATGATAATCAACTGCTAAATCTGTGACTTTATTTTAAGTCTCAGATGATTAATCCCAAGTTTGGGTTGCTTGTGTAATGCTTTCTCCTTACAGGATGTTAATGTCAACGCAACTTGATACCCACAGTGCACACCATTAAAACTTAAATAAGTACATTTTAATCTTGGATACAGCAAATGAAATAAAATTATTTGTTCCATTAACATTTACAATTCTTATTGCATTTGAAAGCCCCATAGGCCTTATATCTTTATTTTGTAAACTGAAATAAATAAGGGGTTTACATTATTCTGGCAAAAGATAAAAATGTAGGATCTGTCCTATATGGAAGCCCAATTCTGCCACTGTGTTGAAAAAAAAAAAAGATCCTGTAAGTTATTAAAATGACTTAGTATCTCAAAATAATGACTTAGTATCTCAAAATAATGACTTAGTATCTCAAAATAATGACTTAGTATCTCAAAATAATGAGATAGTATCTCAAAATAATGACTGAGTATCTCAAAATAATGAGATAGTATCTCAAAATAATGACTTAGTATCTCAAAATAATGACTTAGTATCTAAAAAATAATGAGATAGTATCTCAAAATAATGACTTAGTATCTCAAAATAATGAGATAGTATCTCAAAATAATGACTTAGTATCTCAAAATAATGAGATAGTATCTCAAAATAATGAGATAGTATCTCAAAATAATGACTTAGTATCTCAAAATAATGACTTAGTATCTCAAAATAATGACTTAGTATCTCAAAATAATGAGATAGTATCTCAAAATAATGACTTAGTATCTCAAAATAATGAGATAGTATCTCAAAATAATGACTTAGTATCTCAAAATAATGAGATAGTATCTCAAAATAATGACTTAGTATCTCAAAATAATGACTGAGTTTCTCAAAATAATGACTTAGTATCTAAAAAATAATGACTTAGTATCTCAAAATAATGACTTAGTATCTAAAAATAATGACTTAGTATCTCAAAATAATGACTGAGTATCTCAAAATAATGACTTAGTATCTCAAAATAATGACTTAGTATCTCAATATAATGACTGAGTATCTCAATGTATCTCGTGTACCCATGGAACAGGGGGCAGAGCTGCTCGTGCTGCTCGAGCGATCGTGTACCCACGTACTAAGTCATTTTGTCAGTCTTTATAATGACTTACAGGATCTTTTTTTCCATCACAGTGGTGGAAATGTAGGCTACAAGACACATAACACTGGCCTACTGAGACTCATACTTATCTCTACACGTCAGTACTCTGGCTTGTGCTTATTTACAGCGCTGATAATATCCTACCATGAGAAAAACATAACCAGAAAGAAATTGATTCTGCGATTGTTTTTTCGACAAAAACGCGAGACAATTGGACAGTGCCTGTGTTTTTGAAATGTAATCTGTCATCACGATTCTGCACTTTATCTGTAAACAAATTTGCACATTGTAGCCTAATTGTAGTTTTCTCATAATTTATTGTTTGTAAACTGTTTCATGCAATATTTATTATTAAATGTGCTGCTGCCCTCTTGATCAGGCCCCCCTTGTGAAAGAGATCTTGATCTCAATGGGTTATTTACCTGGTTAAATAAAAATAAAACAATAAAAAATGTTAAACCATCAGAAGAGGGATGCGAGAAACTGGATCTGGCAACCATACTCTGCTCTGACGTGCAGTGCTCGTCGCGCAGTGTGCATCTGGAAGTTGTCGCCATCATATCTGGCTAAATGTAGAGCTAGCTCTAAGTCAGTCAGTCGTTGTTGTGTTCGAGGATATAAAGTTTATGCTATTATAAATCTTTCTTTGTTTCTTCTGTCAAGAGTTGTTGAACTGCTGTGATGTTATTAATCAGTAAACGCGTCTAGCTCGGTCGCAGCATTGTGTAGTTTTCTCATTTTAGTACTGGCTAATTTTCAGAGCAGAGCAGGAGTCTTCTTGAGGAGCAGCAAGGGGCGGTGGGCTGCTAATGCTCCCGCTAGCTAGCAGCGGCGAACAGTACGCTAGCAAGTTAGCTGGCCAGCAAGTAAATCATCCAGAGACATTGAAGGTTACAGTGAATAAAGTCACGGCTGTGGACGTCGTTACATGCTCGCCGGTAGTTTCTGCTGCTATCTCCCGTTAGATAGGCAGGACGGTCCGCAGCCAAGGAGCTAGCTTAGCAGCGTCACAGAGCTAGCTGCAACTCAGCTGGGAAACCAAGAAGATTTATAGCTAACAAAGCTAACTTAATAATAAACCGGGATTGATCAGCGGCACTGGTGGTCTGTTAAACTGGAGCTGGCATCGTCACATTTCCTGTCTTCAACACGTATGTCCAACAGTATATGTGCTACTGCTTATGTTTAACGCTATGATGTGGTTTATTATGGCCTTTCATAAAAGCTAAATGAGCTGACTTCTGCAAAGTGTCGTAGTTTATTCTTCTGCAGCATCTATGTTGGTCAGCTACAACTACTCAGTTCACACTATTGTTGTCAAGCTATATTTGAAATGTGATGTAATTGCTTGGTTTAGTATTTTATTGGGATGTAACGATTCACTAAACTCACGATACGATTCACGATACTGGGTTCACGATACGATTCCCTCAAGATTTATTTTACAAAATGAGACTGAAGACAAATTATGACTGAAAAAGATTCCTTTAGGGGCTGTAAACCCGCTTGTCAGTGTGGTTTGGCCTTTTAATGTTTTTTTTGTCTGGTAACAAGGGGAGGTGATTGAAGCTTCTCATTGTGGAGTCGGTTAAATGCTGCATCATGTTGGTTGTGCTATTTGTGTAGTTCCCTGTCTTCTTGCAATATTTGCACACAGTGGTTGTCTTGTCTGTTATCTTCTCACCTCTTTCATTTTCTGTCTCGGGGAAGCCAAAATGCTTCCACACATCCGATTTAAAAGACGGTGGTGCGTCCTCAATTTCAAAATCTTGCTCTACAGCTGCTGACGCTCACCATGTTATTGCGATTCATTTTTCAGAGTACCAATGTGAACCTTGACACCTTTAAATCGATTTTTCACAATTTTACGATTAATCTTTACATCCCTAGTATTTTACTTTCTCAGCAGTTATTAAGGCAGTGTAATGGACTGAGTGTGAGACTGTGTTTGGAAATTCCTGTGTTTCACAGTCGGCTGTTTGGCCTGACAACTTGGAGGATGTCTGAGGGAGAGAACAAGCAGGCCCCGGACACTGCCCAGGACATGAAGCAAGAGTCCATGGCACCTGCTCCTACGGGTCAAGGAGTGTCATCAGTGTCACCTCCGGTGTCCATGGTAACCCAGCCTCCAGCTACTGCCGCCACTGAGGATGAGGAAGAGGAGAGCGAGGATGAGTCAGAGATTCTGGAGGAAAGCCCGTGTGGACGCTGGCAGAAACGCAGAGAAGAGGTAGGGGATATGAGTCAAGTTTTTCTTCACTGATATAAAGATGTGGTCTGATGCTTTATTTGTTTTGCTCCTGAAGGTGAATCAGCGAAATGTTCCTGGGATTGATAATGCTTACTTGGCCATGGACACGGAGGAAGGAGTTGAAGTTGTGTGGAATGAGGTCATGTTCTCAGAACGGAAGAATTTCAAACTGCAGGAGGTGAGTGGAGGGCCAGGCCAATGCAGTTAGTGTGTCTGATGCATTTATATGTTCTACAATATCTTCTAAACATGTAATAATGGTGATTTTATCTGCAAGAGGATTTGTTTTTTTCTGTGTTTTGTTGCTTTTTTTTTGCTGTGATCTCACAAACAATGTAAAAGCCTTCCGGTTTTTCTGGCTTCCTTTGTTTTTAAGCTCCTTAAGCAAGTGGTCGGACTCATTCCTGCCAGTACAGTACAACATTTTAGATATTTAAAGGGAGAAAGTAAGCAGAAAGAGAGGTATTTAAAGCCCTCTGTTGCCTGTACCTTTTGACATTCCCGGCACCTAGCATGATGGTTTTGCATTTCTCTCTCTTACAACTCCATTTACCGGTACTTAAAAGTTGGGACATTGTGCTAAATGTAAATAAAAACAATGATGAAAGTTGAACCCCATATTTGATTGGAAATAACAATGACTGTTGATATTTGGAAATGTAATTGTTTAATGGAAAACTATATGCCTAATTTGAATTTGATGATAGCAACGCGTTTAAAAAAAAGTTGGGACAGTGGAAAATAATTGAATAATTTCTGTATGCAGCGGACAAGGCCAAAAAAAAAGAGGTTTCGTGGCCATGATCTGCGGGCGCTCAGTAGGCCCTGCATTAATAAAACAACACTATTCTTCAGGAACACATAAACCATTGTTGTGATCACAGTTCATCGCTGAATTCACAAATGCAAAGAGGAAACCGCATAGCATAAGTAACCTGTACGTTTGTGAAGGCATCATTAATGCTGAACCATATATACTGGCTTTGGATTAATATATGCTGTCTAATAGTCAGCTTCTGTATCAGTGAGGGTGTTGCTTACTTCATCAAAACAATAACAAACCACAATCTGGACGTATTACAACATCATGGCTTCGTGGTAAAAGAGTCTGTTTGATAAACTTTCAACATCGATTAGATTTTGTCTTTGTGCTGTTTTTATGTCAAACGTGGGGTTTTAATGTTTTGCAAAGCTTCACATTCTGTTTTTATTTACCTTTTACTCAAGATCCCGACTTTAACGAGGACAGGGCTTTTAGTTGAAGAAGTGTGAGCCAGTCTGTTCATTTATTCCACTAAGAAAAATATGACAGTGAGATGTTCGTTGTGATTTAAAAAGCCACTGACTGCTTTTGACCTCGGCTTGTACCTTCAGCTTCATGAGTTTGAGATGCTTGGTTGCTTTGTAATATTAATGTCCCAGAATGACTTTTGACAATCTCTTATTTGAAGCTGTGGAAAAAAAGCATTTGTCCGTCTTCCTCTTCCAAGGCAGTCTGTCTGACAGCTAGTATTACCTGCTGCTAAGAGAAGTCTAGTTTTTAAGATGAAGCTTTTGCAAAACTTAAACGAATCATTCTTGAATTCATTAACATTGAGAGAGCTTCAACATCTAAAGCACTATCTTTAATAACTGTGTTATGCTGCCCTTAAAGTATTTGACACTCTGTATTCACTGTTTGGTTTTCTCATCTTCCTCCCTCAGGAAAAAGTCAAAGCAGTTTTTGACAACTTGATCCAGCTCGAGCATCTGAACATCGTGAAGTTCCACAAGTACTGGGCAGATGTGAAAGAGAACAGAGCCAGGGTAGGATATCCAAACACTTCCTTTTCAATCATATGATAGGAGTTGAGTGAGATATTTTGTAACGCTGTTTTGCTTTCTGTTTTGCCTGCAGGTGATTTTCATCACTGAATACATGTCCTCAGGGAGTCTCAAACAGTTCCTGAAAAAGACAAAGAAAAACCACAAGACCATGAATGAGAAGGTGTGAAAGCTCTGCTGTAACTCGACAACAGGTTTAGGTTCAGATGACGTGTAAATGACGCTAAGAAATCTACAGCTGTTCATTAAAAACGCTGTTCAGTCTTTTTATTTTTCCACATGTTGAACTATGTTTCAGTAACCTGTTTGTTGTCTGACAGGCCTGGAAGCGCTGGTGCACACAGATACTGTCAGCTCTCAGGTAAGTCAAACGACAAGGTTAGCTGCTGTAAGCTACTTAGTGTGAAAGAAGTTTGATGCATTTAACCAATTGACCGTC
This sequence comes from Tautogolabrus adspersus, assembly GCA_020745685.1. Classification (NCBI taxonomy): domain Eukaryota; kingdom Metazoa; phylum Chordata; class Actinopteri; order Labriformes; family Labridae; genus Tautogolabrus; species Tautogolabrus adspersus. The sequence continues at coordinate 22,634,046 of CM036543.1, forward strand.
TAAATGTTAAGATACACGCACGACAAGCTGTGTTACAGAACCCTGTTCAATTTAAAATTTCTCCAAAATGGACTGCCACAGTTGACAACATTTATTTGTATCTTTTTTTTTTTCCAACCAACTTCACCCTTGTTCTTTGACCTCCAGCTACCTGCACTCCTGTGAACCTCCCATCATCCATGGCAATCTCACCTGTGACACCATCTTCATCCAGCACAATGGCCTCATCAAGATTGGCTCAGGTAGAGATCAGTTAAAGCAAGAGAGAGCTTTCAGAATGTAGCATCAGGACAGTCAAAAGCAAGATGTTTGTTCTCTATGCTACTCGTGCTGCCATCATTTTTAAAACCACATGTCTTGTACTGTTGCTCTGCTTAATAACGCCCTCCCTCCCCCCCCTTTGTCAGTTGCTCCAGACACCATCAATAACCATGTGAAAACCTGTCGGGAAGAGCAGAAGAGCCTTCACTTCTTTGCTCCGGAATATGGAGGTACGATCCTGTCATTTTACGGACATACCATGACAGTGTGCTGAAGTGTTTCTGTGATAATGATCAGCATCTTTCTGCTTTCAGCTGTTGCCAATGTTACCACAGCCGTGGATATCTATTCCTTTGGAATGTGCGCCTTAGAGGTGAGAGGACACCTTGGTCTGCTCTCAACTGTTGGTTGAATAAAAGAAACAAAAAAATCGTTTTAATATAAAGTATCCTTGATTGCACAAGTTGTAAAACCGAGACAAAAAAACATGATGTGAGATCTCTGTATTTGTGCAAGTCAAAGAGCTGGACACGATCATGTCTGCAGTGATGACTGACCTCTTTAAAATGTGTTGTGTAACCTGAGAGTGGCTGCTGTTGGCTTAAGTTCTGTGATCAAATTAATGAATCACATCTAATTAAATTGTTCTCCGTCCTCTCTTGTTCTCAGATGGCCGTGTTGGAAATCCAGAGTAATGGAGATTCGTCTTATGTATCCCAAGAAGCCATAAACAGTGCCATTCAGTCCCTCGAGGACCCACTGCAACGGGTGAGTGAGGGGGAAGAAATACATTCAAGTCTGAATGGCTATTTGGAAGATATTCCCTCAGACTGAAGTATTAAATATATTTTTGTGGTGATGTTTTTTTTTAGGAGTTTATCCAGAAGTGTCTGGAGGTGGACCCCAGTAAGCGACCCACAGCGAGGGAGCTGCTGTTTCATCAGGCCTTGTTCGAGGTGCCCTTACTCAAGCTGCTGGCTGCACACTGCATCGTCAGCCACCAGCGTGAGTTCAAAAGAAACACGCCCACACAGACACAGGTTCAAAGGTTAAAGGTTCATTTTGAGGCTAAGTGTGAAAACCAAAGTTACAAAAGCAGTTTCCTGCATGAAAGTCATTATACTGAGTGGACTGTTTTGTGTTGGTATCCAACGCTGCCGGATATAAAAGTGGAGTTGTGCATCATCTATGACTGAAACAGTTTAGAATAGCTATGAATCATGACTTTTATCTGCCTTTAATTAAACAGCAAGACCATACGTGGAGATTCTGAGTGTCCTCTTCTCTGTCCTCATGTAGATATGATTCCAGAAAACGCTTTAGAAGAGATGACGAAGAACATGGATCCTAACTTGGTGATTGTTGAGGTCAAGGACGGAGTTCAGATGAAGTAAGTCTGAGAAACACAAAACGACATTCCACTGACGTCTAAAGATACGTTAGGGAAGGAAGTCTTTGTAAGTGTTTCAGTGTTTTTAATGTACTTTTTTTTTTTTTTTACCTTATTCTAATCAAATATATTAATATGGTTTTGTGTTGTATGAACTACCTGACAGTTTTAAGGGAGTGAAATGAAATGTTTAGTTTAAGATTTGGCTGCAGAAAGTTCAAAAAGTCGACTCTTAGGAAGTGCATGAGTCTCATTTCTTGTTAGAAATATGTCATTATGCAATAAGACGTTTATCTGGACTTGTCAGGTGTATATGGCTCATGTTTAGAGTAATGAGATATTTTGATTGGTAATTGGACAACTTCACTTGTTATGATGAGTTTTTGCTGTGCTCTCGGGTCCTTCAGCTTGTATAACAGATTTTTCTCTTGCGTCAGGCTCTCTCAGTTTCCTGCTCTTGAGCTGGACAAGTTCTTGGAAGATGTAAGGTAAGAGACCAGTTGTGCTACGGGCAGGAACACACTTTGAAACAAATTTGCCTGTGATTGACAGATTCTGACACACCCTAGCTTTATAGATAAACTCCAGTATTTAGGGAAATACTGCACAGCATTAGATCAGTCGCGGTCATCCTGAGGTTTCGCTTCTTTTTGTCTGTGATTTTTCAGGAATGGGATTTATCCTCTGACGGCGTTTGGGATACCGTGTCCACAGCAACCCCAGCAGGAGACGGTCAAGTCGCCCATAGTGCCCCCCTCGGTGAAAACCCCGACTCCTGAACCTGCAGAGCTCGAGACCAGGAAGGTGAGAACCAACTTGTAGGACCATACTTTTTTCAGCTCTTAGCAACAATACACTTTCTGCCTCTCATCTTCATTTGCATATTGCACTTCCTTCTCTTTAATTTGCACACTATTATGTGTCAGACATTCTGTATATTGAGATGTGTTCCTCTTGCTTCACAGGTCCTTCAGATGCAGTGTAACATTGAGCCTGTTGATGAGGGCTCCAAGCATCATGTGAGTTTCACTTCCGTCTATCTGATGAGATATGGGGCCTTTCTCAAACCGGTTCCTCCACACCCACACTCGGGCACAGAGTGAACTCTGTTAGACATCTGAGTGAAGTGAACCCTTTGTTAAGGTGGAGAGCATAAATACAGCAGCAAGCTTTGTGACGAACTCCCCTCGCTCCCACAGATAAACTCCCTTGTAAACATTAAACCTCCCACAGTTAAACACGTTTTCACTGTTTGATACTATTTTGCATCTTATTTAGAGGCGTTTAAGTTTGTGCAAGTGATAACACAGGACTCGAATGTACTGAGTCTCCTCTCTGTCTTCTGCGGCTGCTGATCGTCTGTTCCATGGCAAACAATGAAAGGCATTACACCTGATCAGTATGTCAGCTTGGGTGCTGACTCACAGGTGGAGAGTTTAACAACTCACTCCACACTCTGAGGTTTTTGGACGCTGCTCAATGTTTTGGACTGTCCATGCGAGCGTGCAAAAGGAGTGGAAGTGTGTAGGAAGAGCAGGTGGTGGTTTAAGAAAGGCTGGTATTGCTGTGTCTCTTCCTCTTGGTGTTGTGTCTGTCATATATGTTTTACTTGACTTTTAATATGGTCGTATCTTTTTGTCCTTTCAGCTGACTCTGCTGCTGAAACTTGAGGATAAACTAAACAGGCACTTAAGCTGTGATTTGTTACCGAGTGAGTATATTTTTTTCTTCCTGAACATAGCTGAGTTGTTGTCGGTAAACTTCTACTATGACCCTCAGTGTTTATAATCTTTTAATGGGGCACATCACAGCCTGTATTTGATGGTTAAAATGAGAGAAACGATGATGATGAGGTTGAAGAGAGATGAGGCCTAAAGCTAAACGCAGATGGAGGGTTTTATGTTTCATGGTTACATTCAAACTTGAGGCACCCTGTCGCCCTCAGTTTTAATCACTGGCATCTCTAAAAAGTGTAATAGTTGTTTGCAGCCCAACATTGAGGTTAAAAACAGCATACAACAAAAAATGTTTCCACAGTCATGAACATGATGCAGAAATTAAATCAAGTCATACACACTGCAAAGCAGACATCCATAACCAAACCAGTGATCACAAATACATACATACACACATACATGTACAAAAAGTAACTCTGCTTGGGAGGATAGGTTTCAGGTATGTCTTTAAAAGTAGAGAGACAGTAGTGATGGACTTCAGGTCAGCAGAAAGTTTGTTCCAGAGAGGAGGACCTTTGATCTTATTCTGGGTACGGCTAAAAGACCTCCTCCTGTTGACCCAAGGGTCCGGGTTGGGTTGTTTTCTGTGAGTAGGTCACAAATGTACTCAGGGGCTGAACCATGAACTAACTATTGCTCTTATCATTGATTAATCTACTTTATTGATGAATTGTTTTGGTCTATTTAACCTTTAAAAAAAAACTAAAACAGTAATACGATTTTCCGAAATCCAAAGTGATTCACAGAATTGATTCCATTGTGAGAAGGAAGACGAGGGTTATCCCGTCACTGGACTGGCTGGAAACATTGCATGTTTCCTTAGAAATGAACAAAAAATGATTTAATTATCCAAATATTAGCTACATATAATATAATAGCCACTAACGTTTCTGTCCATTGACTAATTGATTGGTTGTGTAGAGTATTTCTCCTTCAGTGTTTGTTTCTCTAATGTCTCAGCAAATTGGTGGATGTGTTGTCTGTTTACAAAAAGCTCTTCAGATGTTTTTCATGTCCAACATCAGTTTAAAATCCTCCCTAATGTGGGTGCTGTTTACACAGTATAGGTAGCTCCAAAGTGCACCCCTTAATAACTTCAGTAACAGGAATGAATGCTGTTACACATGGTACCTGATAGTTTGTAATACTTACAGCAAATGTATCTTTGCACTCCCTCAACCTGCCACCATGTTGTTGTTTTTTTATGGCAGATGAGAACGTGCATGAGCTGGCTGTGGAGCTCGTTCAGCTGGGATTCATCAGTGAGGTAAGCACAGTTCATCATTGTAGCTTGATTACTTGTTGACGGGATGATGAAAACATGCTAGCTTGAGGGAAAACACTTTTTAACCTGTCTCTCTTTTTCAGGGCGATCAGCCACGGCTTGCATCCGTTCTTGAAGAGGCCTTCTCAAAGTTCTACAGCCGGAACGGTTCTCTCAATCCGGTGACTGTTTCCTCATAGCAGAGGACTTGCTCAGCCTTCTTTCAGCCCTCCTCGTCCTCTACATCAGGACTAGCCTTTTTGCTCCACCTCTGAGTTGCAAGAAAGCTTTGAGAGGACGGAGGAGGGAAGCCTTGGTCTGACTGCAGATCCTGCAGCCTGTCGTCGTATCTTTCGGTGGGAAAAGCTGCCACTAAGTGGTTGTCTCTTTCTAGCTTTTTTTCTCTCCCTCCCACCCAATGCAGCCATCTGCTTCTCTTGTGAAAGAGGAAACCTAGTCGCAACTTACAGGAAAATACAAGATGTTTTCACTTTTTGGCTTATTTCTGTCATTTCAGAAATAGTGGTGAAATGATGGAGGTAAGCCAAATGAAACTGAACAGCATTATTTTTTCCTTAAGTCAGTATTAAAACTGTATTTTAAACATTTTTACTTCAAACTGTTAAATAGTTGTCTGTATGAAAAATATCTTTTCCCGGCATTCTGAAGTGTATGTGTTATGGTGTTGTAAGGTTAAGTCTGGTTGTCTGGTCCTTTAAAACTTTGTCCTTGAACAGCGAGTGAGGCATCTTCCTACCTTGAGACTCTCAAATTCATCCAGTGTGTAATGCAACAGATGTAATGTCACTTTTACTTTTGAAATCTGTAATTAAACAACATTCAGCTGCAACACAATCTGAGAAAGTACAGCTAAAATATATATAAAAAAGTAAACTATTTATTTGTGTATCTTTTCTTGAGTGTGTACAGTACCTCACTTCCAGCACTAAGGCCGGTGGTTGTTTGAATGTATGCTTTAGTTGCTCTTTTTGTTTTTGTTTAAACCAAGTTATTGTTTTCTATAGAAGAAGGAGGTGTCTTCACTCAATTGTGGTCCAACTAATACTGCAGCACTTATTATAAAGGCTTAACCAGTCCAACATGTGTCTTTATTTGGCTTTTTACACAGGAGAGGCTGTAGGTCAAATGTGAAAATGATTTCAAGTTGAAGTACATGATCTGAAAATAGTTTGTCAACAGGTTGGGTGAATGCATGCCTTTCTGTGTTTAAGGGGAAAACGATGCACGCAAAAAGCCTGGTTCTGAACTTGTTTTTGTTTTTTTTGACGATGGTGATGAAGTATTTATTATGCAGAGGATATTTGGTCAGCTCAGGCCTGTCTACTTTAAGAATATCAGGCTAAGACCAGAAGTAGAACTCACTCTTCCACATAGTTATTCAGTTTTTTGCTTCGACCCTCCTTCTGTGTTGACTTGTTTGGGGATCTCTCCGCTAGTTTGCACTGCTGTACACTTTTAAATGCTGTTTGAAATGTCCTGTGGCCTCTGGCTCCTTCACTCCAACAGGAAACTCTTAGATTAATTGGAAACGGTGTCATAAATTTAGTCTGTGATCCAGTCTCGTCTACTCTATGCTGTGACTATCTTCTGACAGGGTCTGTAGATACTGCGTGATTCAAGTGTGGGACTGCCTGGCATGCTTGTAACCATCTTGTACACTGTATGCTGGCTGGGCACTGCTCTGTTTCAGCTCCTCATTTACCCCCTTTTTCACTTCCTGAAATAAAAAAATACACTATCAGCATTTCAGGTCCATTTTTTGTCTAATTGTGTTTTTATTATTCATGCCAGGAATGTGAGGGAAGGACCAACAACATAATGAACAAGAAAAAGTCCTTGAATTTTCAAAAGAAAATGTCCAAGAAAATTCCTTAAAAATACTAAGGAAATGTTCTGAAAGTATCAATGGAAGAGAAAAATCCTGTAAATTTTCTAGGAAAGTTTAGAAAAGTGAACACACTTTACTGAAATTTTCTCATTTTCCCATTTCTGAAAAAATTTCCTTGGGAATTTCTGGAAACTCCAAAGCAAAGAAACCGAAAATTCCTGAATGAACCCTGAACTTTTTTTGAAATTATCTAAAAAGAAATTCCTTAAAATTTCGATGAAAATTGTCATGACAGTTTCCAAAATTCCCCAACATGAACATTAATGTTTGAATTAAAATTGACCTGAGATTTCTGTCAATATCAGCAAACTTCCATGAAAGTTTCAAGATTTTTTTCAGGAAATTATGATATTGTGAAAATCCCCAAAATGTTCCATGAAAATTCCCCCAAATTTAGATAAAAATTCCCAAACTATTTGATTAAAGTTTCTGAAAATTCCCCAATCTTCCATCATAATTTCCTGAAAATTCCAAGATGGTCTCCAAAAGTAACTGAAAAGTACAAGGTACTTCCTGTAAATTAATGAATTATTCTGAAAATATTATGAAATATTCCACAAAAATGCCCTCAAATTCAGATCCAGATCTTCACACCAATTTCATGTCATAGCTATGGCACCACATTCTGGAAAAAAGCCAGCATTAATTTTGATTTACAAATTCTATTCATGTTCAAATTACACATATTGAATCCCACCATTAACAGAACCACTTATTAATCATCTCTTAAAGTCAAGGCAGAACAGCAGGAGCAGTAACTTTTTACATGAATTATTTAATCTGCACCAACTTTCACTTGTCTTGTATCAGTCCAGCCCTTTCCAGATCTACAGTACATGTTAATATTTGGACATCCTCATTATGCCACCAAGTAGAAGGAGGCAGTATAAACATTCAGATAGTTTATTCTGATTAATATTGACCATGTTTGATGACAGCTGGGTGTGGACCATGGCCTGTAAATATACAGTCTATGGTTTATTTTTTATTTAACTTTTATTTAACAAGGTAATTAACCCATTGAGTTCAAGATCTCTTTCACAAGGGTGACCTGGCCAAGAGAGCAGCAGCACACGCCATAATAAATATTACATGATTGGTGTCATGTTGGTGTGGACCAACAGGCTGATGGGAAAAAAAGATGGAAAAAAAAGAAAAAGAAATCTCACTTTTTTAAATGTTTGTCCTTCAAAAATAAACACATTTATTTGTAGTTTTCTCTTAAAAGAAGAAAAACTGAAATTGTTATTTTGCCTCTTAAGTAAAAAAAATAAATAAAAAAAAAGCATGTACACAGATACACACAAATGAGACCAATTTCAATTGTTAAAATTATTTATAGAAAAAAAACATCAGGAGCATAAACTCACCTTCAGAGCATCACTGTTTGAATTATTTGTTCCAAAATCCTAAGAAACTGTAGCCCTTGTACAAGTATATCCATGTACATACTGAAAGTCACAATGTGTGCTCCATGAACAGTTCAATAAAACACATTTCATGCTGACAAACACATTGCCGTACAAAATTACAGCAGTATAATAAAAGTACAGCAAGACTAAAAAATATTTTGGATATAAAACACCCTAGAAACACACTCTAAATAAAAATCTACCAACATGGCAACATCCAGTTCATGTGTGTTTTTCAGCTGCGTGGGCATTTTCAATTCTGTACAATATGAGTAAAAAAACGAAAGAGAAAAGAAACAAAAGAACTACAAAAACAGTACATAGCACTTCATTTCAAACACATTACTCTTTCACATTAAATTTGTGTTTTACTTCCCATATTGAAAGTAATGTATATAGGCACAGTAATTATATTCATGAGCCAGTTTGGCCCTCATCATTGCTCCACGTTAACCCATGGACTCACTCTGGCCAAACAATCTGACAACCAGTCAGTCTAGACTTTCTCTGTTTCCCAGGAGAGCTGCCAAACATTAAACTGCTGCCTTTAACTGTCAGTTAAAACAAAGACACATAAACTGCATCCCCTCAACTTAAAAAAGACACCCGTTAAATTGAAATCTTTGTCCCATACGAATCTTTAAAAAGATAAAAGTATCAATTTGATGAACTCGTTATTTTCATAAGAAATTCAGTACATTTCAGATCATCTAAAACTGCTATTTACAGGCACATACAATAGCACCTTGATGCATACATTCCTTACAATTTCAGATTATGACTTGTTGTTGGTTTGTAATTGTATTTATGCTTTAAGAGAATTGTACACAGAAAATAGTTTGGACCTCAAGAGAAACGGACCAGATCTTAGACAGAAGTCTGTTTAATCATACAGACAGCTGATCTATGATGTATACTCTGTGGCTCTGACCTGTCAGAGAGAGACAAGCACAGGTATTAATATTCATTAAATCAACATGGCTGAATCCCATTAAGCTGCTTCAGTTTCAGGGTCCTGGTATTGTTGGCTCACTGCCATGTTTTCTTCTCCTACTATGTGAAGTCAAAAAGTCTGCTGTTTAAAGGCTTAAAGATCCCTCATTCTAGTATAAACTCAAAGTCACAAGACTTCAAGATTGTATGTATTTTAACCGCATCAGTTTGAATACTTGAGTAAATCAGATCTGTGAAAACCAAGGTCATCAAAGTCTGTGAAGTCATACACTTTTGTAAGTATAAAACGTTTGATAGAGATATTGATGCCATGAAATCATTAGTTATAGTGAGTAACACGAGTTATACGGTCTTACAATGTTTGCGTTCAGTAACTCGTGAGTGGGTCAGTAGGGTAGCAGGATGAGTCTTTTTCTAAAGTATGAATTGAAATATGAAAATGTCACACGAGTACAAACAAATTCATTTAAACTGATCTGAGATGTCCAACTATCTTCAAGAAAACAGATGGACAGTATTTTAGGAAATGATGATGTCATAGTTTTGTCCTTTGTGTAGAAACGTCTGAATTAAAGACAGTTGTGCTTTTCTCTGTTGCCCCCCAACTAGAAGCTGTAAGGACCCGTGTGTCTTATAAAATCGTGCCTACAGCAGCTCTGCATATCTGATATCTTTTAGTTGAGTGAAACTCTTCACCCCTTGGTGTGAGAGGAGTCAGAAAATATAAATAATCATGTCAAAGTTAGCACCATCAGTGCAGCAAAAGGCATTTGGCTTGTGGAGGCTCATTCTGCCCCCCCTACCCCCCCATGGTTGGAAGAAGATGACTTCATGATGTCAATTAGCTCTGTAATAAAATCCTCCCCCCTCATGTTTTATGGTGAAGGGGTCTGTCAAAGAGGTCTGAGGATCTGAAAAGATACAATCCTTTATCATTTCTTCAGGCACTGGTACATGAGTGCCCGTGGGTTCAGCATGTAGCGCTCAGAGGTGAGTAACTTGGTGAGATACTGCGGCACCGGAGGTCGAGGAGCCATGTAGGACACGCCGGGACTGACGGCCATCACCTCTGCTATCTTCTGCTTCATCTCCCGGATCTCCCGGTCCTGCTTCATCACTTTATCTACAGAAATAAAACAAACGCAAAACATGAGGGAACGGACACTACAGGAATTGACAATTCATGATAATTTATTTAAAGAAGAGGGAAACTCTTTGTTCTTCAGCCACTCCCCAAATAGAGGTCGGTGCACTCAGAGAAGGACTTCAGATGTACAAAAATGAATTCGGTGGATGCCTACTTAAAAGACAGGAACCAAAGAAAATACTGGAGCACACAAATCACTCGAGGCAAATTTAATAAAGGTGCAAAGGACTAACTTTGCAACGCACTGTGTCTTCTTCAGAGTCAAAACGCAGTGCCTCGCAAGCTTAAGTAAGATGTTTTGTGTAGTGCCTTCTAAAGACTAATTACCATTTATTAAAGCATAATGTCAGTCCAGTTTGAAATGGATAATGTATTAAGGAGTAATTGCAGTTTTGTAATACAGCCCAGAGGCCACACCAACAAGAATCCAACAACCAGTAAGAATGAATTAGCTAAAAAATCCCTGTATATACATGGTCATCCAAATACATTTAGATAATTTAAGAGGATTTACAGATTAAATGTGTTGTAGGACGGTAAAAAAAAGTGTTTTGGAAAAAAGCTGTAGTATTATCTTTAAAAACAAAATGTATGCAGCTTAATCTTTCACATAATTTATAACAACGCACTGGTGGGGGTACATTTCATAGAATGCCTGGTGATGGTGTTTTATGGCCACATGGTGGTGCTATTGGGTTGAGATTTGAACAGAAACTCATCACTTGCTCCCTTGATCATATTCTACTTTCCCTTTGAATACATTTCTACTTTGAGATATCTTATTAACAGACAAATAAAATCAAAACAGAGTGAGCCTTTCAGCAGAGTATGAAGTGGAAATAGTCAAAAAAACAGGCACTAAGAAATCACAAGAATCTTAAAGTGAGTTAAGCCAAAAGGGTGAGAACCTTGAGCGATTTCCAGCTGTCTGCGGGCGTCTCCCAGAGCAGAGAACAGGTCCAGCTTGATGCGAGTCTCAGCACTCAGGTTGTACTCCAGATGTTGAGCTTTCTCTTGCATTGCTGACAGAGTGGACAGCAGCATGTCCGTCTCCTTCTCCACACAGCGGTACTTTCCCAAGGCCTGCAATCCAGTGAGAAAAACAAAGGTGTGAAATGTGACTCAAGGTGTGTGATGACACGAGAGACAAGGTGTTTTGGTTTCCAGAGTATTTTGACCTTTTTAAAATTTTATTTCAGTGATATAGTTTTTGCCTTCTTAAATGTCTGTTAAGGATCGTATACTTAAGGAATCCAAAGCACCAGAGGAAAAACAACGTCGACACACTGTTGATGAATTGATGGTGAAAGCCATTTAACAACACAAAGCAGCATCACATTATTACACAGTTTGTTCTGCGTTTACATTAACTTGAGAGAAGGACCGGTTTCTTTTTTTATAAAAGCAGTGCAATGTTTTTATTGAAGACCCGGCTTCAGCATGCGTCATGGAAAATAAAGCACTAAAATGAAACTAAAAAACCACAAAGTTCAACAATGTGCACACCTGATGTCAAAACCACTACACATAACTATGTACTGATGAGATGACAGAGTGCAAAGTACGCCATGTAGCAAAAGAAAACTGAAAAATTTACAAACACAAACATCCATCAACACAAAATCTCAGAACACAAAAAACAACAATGTGACCAAACTGAGGACAAGCAAGTACTCGACCACTTCAGACTCACAGACGACACTTCAACTCACAAGTTCATTCCCAAATAGTGTATAAAAAAACAAGATACCTCAACATCACTCTCTAGATCTACCAATCGACTCTCTTTCACTTGATATTCCAGCTGTAGTTGTTTGTACTCTGTGTCTAGATCTTTTACTCTCTTTCTTAACATTTGGGTTTCACAGTGTTCCTGCCTGGTGTAGGAGACGGAGAAAATCACAGTTTTGGGTGGTGAGAAAAGAAGGGATCATCTGAAGATGAAAACTAATTCACACAGAAAGAGACATGACATTTCATTTGGATTTTTACACCGTTTTGTTCTTCAAATTTTCAAATCTAAGATGGTGAAATACAAGAAATATATAACTAGGTAAAATAAAAAGTGTGCATTATGACCCGGATTTTTATAGTTGGCCGAGCGTAGCTCAGAAGCATGAAACAGCTAGCCTGGTTTTCTCCAAAGGGAACCATATCAGCCTGCTTAGGACTATAAAGCTCACTCTCAGTGTTAGCGATATCATTTCAGTTCAGAGCATACAAAAACTAATAAGTACAGTATGGTTTGGGGGGGTTACGTGCATAACTCCTCTAAAAAACAGAATTTGTATTATTAGAGAGCTTCAGAGGCGCTGTAGAGAGTTATTCTTACCATATAACACAGCCAGGCTAGCTGTTTTCTATCTCTATGCTAAGCTAAGCTAATTGGTTTCTGGTTCCAGCTTCATACCAACACATCACATGAGAGTTGCATCTTTTTTCTAAATCTTAGCAAGAAAAATAAAGAAGCATGATTCAAACTGTTTCTTATATTCCAGCCTTTGAATCCACAGCAACATATTTATTCTACACAGCAGCAAACAAATACAGATCAAGCATGTCTTTCCAGGCACAAAGCCACCTGAGTAACATGGCATTTACAGGTTTGTACGGTTTGAGTTTTACCTGTTTGTTAGACTCCGTGCTGTGCTGGCTGCTTCCTCCAGTTTGTGAGCCTGAAGCTCAGCCAACTGTTTCTCCAGAGAGAGTCTGGCCTCCGTCTCTGCTCTGGTCTTCTTCTCCAGCATGGCACTGCTCTGTTTGTCCCTCTGCTTGGTTTTACTCAAACACACGATCCTGAATGTAAAAGAAGGGTATAAATGTACGTCTAAAATAAGTGACACATTCAAGTTGTGTTAGATTAACATCACAGCATGCAGAGGATGCTGAATGTCTTTCTCATCTTCTTTGTAGCTTGGAGCGCACCGTGCTTATTTAACTCATATTAAAACTGTGCATAACATGCTGAACTCAGGAAGGATTTTCAAGTTTTGGCTGGTGGATGTGGATTTCATGTGGTTGATTTGTTAGCTGTTGGAATGTGATTGGATGGAATAAATACAGTCTTTTATTTTGACACCATTTTTTCCTGTTGTCCCTGTTTCTTTTGGATCAAATACAATACATGGAACAACACAAGAATAACCAGAAACACTTTTAATCATGGATTAATTATTAGTGTTGTTTTCCTCTCGCCCATTCTAGCCTCTAAAACATTGAAGTTCTGGTATAACAGTAAATAGAATAAATGTGTTCTTGGATTGTTAGATGGACCAAAGAGACCATTTGAAAAATCTAATTCTTTACTTTCTGAATTTGTTGATACGCATCTTTACCACTTTTTTATGGACGCAACACTTATTCAATTTATGCATTTATACACAGTAACTTATCAAAGAATGATCAACTATTTAAACATGTATTTTTGTAGCCCTTATTTAAAGACAAATACAAAATAAATGACTTGATATTTTTGACATAATAACAACAACACACAGAGCAGGTGTTACATTTATAATAACCTCAATGTTATATATTGACTGAAGTGTTAAAAACCGCAAGACCTAAACTCCAATTCTCACAATGCTCTCACATTCATGAAGTGTCAGATGGTGTTACAGTAGTGCCAAACTATTAAAAATAGATGAATTAAATGAAAAAAGATGTCTTGCTTATAATCCCCCATCTCTTCTTTATTTGAGACTTTTGTGCCTCAGTTCCTCGGAATAAAATATGAATTTATATGATATTAATTATATTGTGGCTTAACCGTTGATCTAATAGCCTGTCTGATGAATAAAAAAGATCACCCTTGTTCTACCAGCTTGTCCTCATGCATTCATTCTTCTCTGTTTTTTATTAATAGCCTGATGTTATGTGTTTATCAGCCCACAGAAGGAACCAATGACTGACAATCAGCAATGGTTTGGACTCACTTGCTCTGCAGCAGCATGTTAGACTGTCTGAGCAGAGACACCTCCGGTCTCAGGCTCCTCTCGCTGTTGGTCAGGTTGCAGACGTGACTTCGCAGCTCCTGCTCGCTCTGCCTGCTCGTCTGCAGCTCGCCCTTTAGCCTCCTCAGCTCCTGCTCCAGCCTGATAGGGACGATATTGCAGTGTTAAGGAGGAAGCAAAGAGATTTTTTAAGCTCTCTTTAAATCTGTACTAAAAATGAAGATAAAGGGGCATACTTGGTCATCTGATCAGCATGGTAATTGTGAGCTGAAGTGGCGTTCTTGTCCATTAAGTCCCGGTTGGGGCTGATTGTTTTGGAGCTGTATCGCTGTTTCTTCTCCGTCCTCCCTGCAGGAGGTGAAGGAGTGTTTGTGGTGCCTCTGCGGGCTTTTGGCGAGGAACTTTTTGCTGACGGGCGCGTGGCTTTGCTTCCTTGCTCTTCTTGAGGTAGATTTTCTGGAGTTGTTGAGGATTCTGGTCCTCCTGCTCCACCTTGGTGCAGATCTCTTGACTCACTGGGTCTGACTGATGATGGCCGCCGGTTTGATTCAGCTGACTTTGCCTCCTGGGTTCCCCTTTCTGCTGCTCTCTCCTCGCTGCGGATCTGGAGGCAGTCAGTAATGTGTCCCTCATCGTGGGACACTGCAGCACCGTTTTGGCACAGATACTGAGTGGACTCAGGCTTCGCCCTCCATTTTGAGCCTGCAAGTACAGCAAAGAACAATTAGGTCTTTACACTTATCAATTATGGTCTCTATGTGGTGTCTTCTGTGTAAACAACAGTTTAGAAAGATGTTACATTTATATATTACAACTTGCTGCAGTCAAAAGGATTCTTTCTGTTCCCTGTGACTTCATAAAACAAGACTCATCTGTGCTCCTTCAGCTGCCCTCCTCTGGTGTTTGAACACATTTTGAACAAATAAATGTTGTTTTCAACAACCATAATTGTTGTTTCTTAAAACCAGTTTTCTGATGATTTCTCCACACTTTTCATGTTGAATGAACATCATGATAGACGAGAAGTATCTTTTAGAAATCATCACATAAACAAAGGAGTGCATGTGTGGGCATTCTCATAGCATTGGGCACACAGCTTGAAAGTGAACAACACAATAAATAAGAAACACCCTGCAGACTGTAACAGAGGTAGATTAAACTATACATATGGAAGGTGTGGATACTCACTGCTGCTGCCATCTGTCCCAGACTTGGGGTAAACCTGCAGGCCTGGAGGAAGAGAGTGCTGCAGTAGGTGCATGTGGAAGTCGTTCTCACTCTGCACAGCTTTCTGTATGCGCAGTTTGAAGATGTTGGTGAAATAGCAGGTGGCATAAAACCCCAGATACACTACAGGATACCCGATGCTGAATGTGAACACAAGGAGGAGAGACACAGTTAGAATATAAGTGTCACATTAAGGAGACATAAACATGTACATCTACAATATTTATAGCCAGCCTTTTCATAGATTTTTTTAATGTTTCATTTAATACTTGATTGGTCATTAGCGAGAAGAATCAAGGTACGTTTTCTCCTGAAATATCTGATACACAATCATCAAAGCTAATTCTCGATATCACACAGAGGAAAGCTAAAAGGTTGATACCAGCTCACTTTGTTGACTTTTAACAATGACAGGCTCAATACTGATCATTCTGTTACAGGCTGAAAGGGTGATTCATATTAAATCAAAGTACCAGTGTGCAGCAAAAAGATGAGATAGGTTGGCATGCGAGGTTTTAAGGTCTTTGAGTCGAAGTGAAGCCTCGGTGTACACGAGCAGAATCCACAGGGACGCTGTCGATATACAGATGCCTTTTTCTGCAGACACATACGAACACAGAGACATCAAACATCTCATTTGATAAAATATGATATGTCAAAGAGTTTTGCTTATATATGTTGGCAAAACAAACTGAAACAAGTAATAACCCACAAACCTGTGTGCCAAATGTAGTTGAATAATACGTAAGTGCTCGCCACAAAGAAAAGCCAATGCAAAGGAACAAAAATTAAACAAAAGATGTCCAGAGTGAAGGCAGCACAAACAAAAACAACACAAATAACCTGCAAACAGAGAATAACAGCAATTACAGTCAAATGCATGGGCTCCATTGTTTGTTTTTGTTATCGTCATCACGTAAAATAAAATCAGACTGCAGTGGTACTCACCAGTCCATGGCAGTGGAAAGTGGTGTAAACGCTGCCAAAGAAGAGCCAGCATGGCCATAGGTACTCCAGTCTGAATTCAAGGATGAAATCTGCCAGCAGTACCAACGTCCACATCATCATAAACTTCAGGACCGTGTAGGCACTGCAAACAGACAAATAATAATAATAATAATAAAACATCAGCAGAGGGGGTGTGATCAGTTTGGATACTCCAGACACACATTTGTATTCTAGCCTCTGATTCTAGTAAAGAAAGACATTTCAAGCCAAAGATTTTACGGGACATTAGAAGGACACTGCTTAACCTATCATTAGAGCAGCTGCTTCTTAACAACAACAAAACAACAACAGTCATTTTGAGTAGAGAACAAAGACTTCTCCCTCCTTGGTTTTATGTGCGACCACGAGACAAACAGGGGCTGTGGTTTGCTCCTTTGTTCTGCTCTTCCATAGGCTGCTATCACATCAGCCCCTCTTTGTTTGGTAACCATGGCAATATTTCATCCGGAGGAGAGAGCGAGCACCACAGCATCCTATTGCACATGGTTCAAATTCCTGTTTTAAAATCAAATCAAATCCATCCAATTCAAATAAATTGGATTAACGCCTTAGAGGAATGCATTGTGAATGATCTTGAATCTTTATTAGAACAGATACCGATACCAAATATGTAAGTCAACCCGTAAGAATGTATCTCTAGGAATAAGCAGTGAGGGATATACCAGACAACTGCCTATTAAAATCGCTAAAAAGGTTGAATATATCTTGTAATTGCACCAAATAAGAGTATATACATTTTTATAATGTACATAGTTTTATATTTTCAAAAAATATTTTTTTCACAATACAAAAGCAAGACATGTGCAATTAATTGTCTAGCAATTGCATGCAAATAAAAACAAGACAGTGTTTTGGAATAGATTGAATTGATTTAATTTCCTGTATTACTCAATCGAAACAATTCAATTAAATTGGCTAGTTTGTTTCTTCTCCAATCTTCTGTCGTTGGTACAGTACATTTATTTACAAAATACAAGCTGCTCTATCTGAGCCTCATATTCAGTATGAGAAGCATAATGTCACCGATAATAGGGCTTTTATATTCGAGGATATAGATATAAATATATGGCAGTGTGAAAAGCGGATGAAACATCCAGAGGAGAAGCAGGCCGATGTTAACTTGCTCAGCGACTGATTTCAGTCGTTCTGTAAACAATATCGGCTGAAGTAACTCGCACTACATTTTTACGCTTCTCTCTCCTCAAATTAGCCGTAAAGGAGCCTATTCAAGCGTCACGCTGGTTTGTATTTAACGTTGAGACATGGATGATGTGATGGGACGTGAGGCAGACAGGTGAGCAGGATGACGACGACTGGATTTTACACAAAGACGAGCACCACAACAAAAGCAGCCTCCGCCAGGCCGGCGACGCGGCTCGCGACGGCGCCAGCTACCTTTCAGACAGCCTCTCCGTTATTTTCAGTTTTTTCATTTTCCGAACCCTGTTCGCGTCCACATAGCGTTTCTTCATCTTATGGCTTCTCCTCCCTCCGTGCTGTTTCTTTTTATACACCGCAGTCGCAGTGTCAGCGAAGGTAAAAAAATAATAATTGGAGCACAAGTAAATAGAAAGCGGTGCCTCTTTGTGGGAAAGGATGTTCAGCTCAACCTGTGATGATGTCTGGGAATAAATGCAGGCTGCCGAGGTTCTGCGCATGCTCAGTATATGTTGTACCGACAAGTGTTCATCGCAGGAGGGGAGCAGATCAACACGCTACGCACTGTACATGTTGTACCAAATGTATTAATTAAAAATATAATGTTACTGCACTTAGCCTGCATAGAAAAAACATAAAGCTGCAAGTGGTCCCCTAATAATAACAACAAGACCAATTTTAAAACATCCACAAGCACTTTCATAAATTCCCTTAGGTCTGTTTAAAAACGCAACATCAGGACACAGTATAAGTTCACAGTTTTTCTAACAAAGAGCTATTCAGAAAGATTTCAGCAACTTTAGAGAAAATTCAAACTAAAAGAAAGGGATGGGGTTAACAACATGTTTTAGATTTATTTATGTAGCAGGCCTATATCCAACACTAATACGTAAATACAAGTGCTTCAACCAAAGTGCATTTTACATATGCCTTTATCTCATACTGATAGCTTGTAAAAAAAAAAAAAAAAATACACACCATTTTTCTACGTTAGCTCTTTTGTAACTTTCAGTACATTTTCGTGATTGTTATTACACCACACTCTTTAAATTACATTTTTAGTGCAGTCTTTTTCAGTTTGTAACGGTTTTCTTGTCTGGGCTTCTACATACTTACAATGTATGTATTTACCTTAACAATAAATATCAGAATCAGTTAGTTGATCAACAAGGAATTTGATATATTTTCCTCCTTTGTCTCAAAATACTGACATACAGTATACCGAAATCCCTTTTCAGGGAAAGAAGGAACAGGGAAACTGCTCAAAACAAGAAAATAATAGTGAACAAGGATCTGTTATAATAAACCTTAAGCTCTGATATTAATTATAAAAGACGGTGAAAAGGCAGATGTTAATAAAAATGTGATCAAGCCCTAACACATACAATTTATCATTCAAGTCAAGCTGCTGCTGAAATGTTCTGCTTACCTCATAGCTGTTCATTATTTTCCAAAGACTGTTGAACAATTATAGCACAAATTGTAACAGGTGCTTCAGTTTGTACTATTTTTAAATTATTTTATATGAGACAGTCAAAACGTAGGCCTAAAGGTGTGACTTTCCACAATATTTATTTTTTTGAGAGTATGTAAAGTGAGAGTAGTGCAATAACAAGCTGTTTATGAGTGCCTGAGGATATCTTTGCAAACAGAAATATTTATAGAGAGGATCAAGTCTTAAATCTGCCCAGAAGGCTAAAAATGGCCAGTAAAGCTTGGGGGGAGATTGGCTATCGAGAATAAGCTGTTGACAGACGACCTTACTTGTGTTTCCATTGCTTTACATGGATTTACACAGGATGAGAGACAACAGAAAACAACAAGGATAACAAAGCTGAACAAATAGAGAGTAGACATAATTATTGTGTACACAAAAGTGCGAAAAGAAAGGTGTAACCACAAATATAGCCTACTTTATGAGCTCCAATTACATACAAGATAAAAAATGTCAATACTTGAGGCACGTAATTGTGTAATTAGTAAATAATGGAAAAAGGTCTAAGGAAAAACAATGAGCTGAACATTGGTAAGTGAAGTTCACTTTTAAGGATATTTAAATGCATTTATACAGTTTAGACAAAGAGCATGATTTAAATTAATGGATATATTATGCCTTCTTGGTTAAAGGACTTGAGTCAACACCAATGTTTACAGCAAATAAAAGTGAAATTGTAGCCCCTTTTACATTGCCAGTTTATGGCAGGACTTTTAAAGGTCCAATATTTAAGGTATTTACTGAATTGAATTATAAAATGACCTTACTATATCATCAGACATGAAGGAAACATGCTATATTGAAGTGCTGGCTTCTCTGTCAACGGTGCAGAGGCCAGTATGTCCTCCTTCTTAGTTTTGATTCCGGTGCAGAATAGTTTGTTATTGTTTTGACCAGAGAAGGGAGGTGGTTTTACGACACCCTCATACGGCCGTTTTGCCTCTCGCCAGAATTTTTCTAATAAGCTCCACGACCAGACACGTGGTAAAACTAGGATAACTATTGGAGATTAAAAGATAAATAAGGTAAAGTGAAGCTTCAGTGTCTGCAACATGACAACCTGCATGCATATCGACACTAGGGAGTAGGGGCTGCAGGGGAAGACAGCTCTCTTCAATGTTTTGAATTTGGACTGCAGTACCCATTTTAAACACTACATTTCAGAGTTGCATATTGGTCCTTTAATACCCTGTTAAGCCTCACTGCCAATGTAAATGTCACAGAGGTGTATTGGTGAAGCAAAGTCATTCTGCTACTGTGCCAGCATGAGAGGTAGTAACAGAGGTGTAACAGGGACCAAGTGGCGTCACAGCGAAACGTCAAGAGTTGGCAGGGCGGAACAGTGCTGAGTGTTAGAGTATATGAAGCTCCCGCTTCTCGTTTACATGTTGTTACTCTTGCGCCTCCACAACCCTGTGACGTAATGCTTAATTACACACTGGGAGCCCTATTACACCTTTTGCGGATTCAAAGTAAAAAGTAGTGACGGGAGAGCTCGATAATGGCACTGCTGCAGACCTGTAATGAAAAAAGGGCCATTAAATACAGGATGTTTTCTCAACACTAAAGTTCAAGTGACTCCTAGTTACATCAGTAGGCTGTCTTCTCATCATTGTGTGTCTTTGTCATCTGCAAACTTAATAATATAATTGTATACATAGTTGGTGGAGGAGTTGTGAGTGATGTAGGTAAAGTAGGCTGACAACCCATTTCAGTACCAAGTTTGGTATTAACTTCAGCAGGATTAAATCAAAAACAGACTTTTAGATTACAGACAAAAAGGTCAAACATTTTTTTGGGGGGAATTGAAAAAGAAGCAAGCAAGAATTAAGTATCTAAAAAAATGACAATATCCAGAAAAATATTGCGACAACACTCGGAGTACTAGAAAAAGAAGATATTGCCACTGGCGACAATTTTGATAGACAACAGAAACAGGAGCAGACCCATTTCAGGTAAATGATCAGCCCTTGTGCAGGTAAGACTGTGTTGAATACTGAGCTGGAACTTATAAACAACATTCTCACCTAGGTGTTTTTTGTAATCCTGGTGTGACAGGGCTGGATGAAACAGAGACATGAAGCTCAGAGTAATTTCAAGTAGGAAGACCATTCAATGTTTTAATTCTTTAAGTCATCATTCCTTTATATTGCTCCCTCTCTCTCTATCACTATCACTTCCTGCTCCAGTGTTCGGATGATAATGGGCATGAACGCAAGTACACATATATATTTATGATCTTCATTCATCTATGTTTAAAAAAAAAAGAAAAAAAAAAAGACATGAGTAGTTATCTTTTTCCATCATGACTCAAAGGCATCTCATACATTTGCTGCCAAATTTGAACCTGTTCCCCTTTCTGTCATTGCAACCCTGCTCCACCCCAGTCACCTCCAATCATCTCACCAGTCATCCAGGTGCAGCTCCTCAGAAGTCTTCTCATCACACACTGCTTCCTTCTTTTACCACCACCACTGTCTAGACTCCATCAGGGGAGTATCCCATCCTGCTGTTGGCCATACTATCTCTCTGAATACAGTACATGAAGACATCATGATGGGGTTTAATCGCTTAAGACATTTCACATTTCTCATCCTCTCTAGTTTTGTGGAATAAATAATTGTTCCCTCGAATGTCTCCCCTGGTTAAATTAGTATTGTCTGTTGGGGAGAGCACCATAGCACCATATCAAATCCTACCAATGGAGACATGATGTAATGTGACCCATGACTGGATTCTTAGGGCCCCTTGTGATTGGTGTAAAATCATGATGAAGGGTCAACAGCTTTGCACAGTCGGTGCAGTTCAACCAGGAGAGATAAGTAAATTAAGCAAAGATAATTATTTATTTTACATAGATTATGTGGTAAAGAATTATCACCAGAATGTCTTTGGTGCTTGAACTATACAGGGAGATAGGGGGATTGAAGGATGTCTACCCTGAGTGGCAGCAAAATCTATCACCCTCCTTGAAGTCCAGACACTGGTGGTGGAGGTGTTGGCAGTTGGTGTCGTCTGAGGCCGATGAAGATGATGAAACTGTGAAGACTGGTGGGTGGTGATGGGGAGGTGTGGGGTTGCATGTCACGATGTCATGAATGAACTGGGGGAAGAGAAAGCTATATTCAAAAAGACAGCAGCAATATACTAGGCCTACAATGACGGATAGGAGCAGTGAAATTGGAGGGATGTAACCAGGTGATGAGATCAGCTGATGACTATGGGAAAATATGAGTGAGCATGGGTACTGCGCAATATAGTATGGGAATGAGGATGCACGCAGGATACACTGAATTTAGCCAACAAGATTACAGCGGACCCTCTGCACCCCCTTTGGTCGGAGTTTGAACTCTTGACATCTGGGCGCAGATGCAGAATGCCCAGGATGAGGACTAAAAGAGGCATTACATCCTTTGTGCACGCCAGTATTCAGCTGCTTAATAAGCTGTGATTATACAGTATGAACTTAGCACTCTGCACTTCATTTAACTTGCTACTAAAATCCCTCATTTAATCATGCGATGCTTTAATTTTGTATTTATATTTTCTTTTATAATGGTTTTGTTTTTATGTGCTGTGCTGGATATGTTTGTTTGTTTTGTGTTTTTATGCTCGCAAATTCTCCAAGGGGCAATAAAGGTTTCATTTATTTATTTTCATTCAAGCAGACTATAGTCTTCCTGACTCAACTTTTGCTAGAGTTTCATTAAGTCAATACACCACCGGACTTCACTTTCAGGCACATTTTTAGATCACTCTAGATAGAGAAATACCTGATAGTTTTGGAGGGTATCTTCCCGATGTGGCGCCAATAGAGCGCAGGAGTCATTAAGAGCTTCAAGGAGAGATCTGTCACTGTCACAGACATTTGGCACAAACTCATAGTCACTGATGGCTGCAAGCCCACACACACACCGCCCGCCTGAGTCAACACTTAGTTTTACGATCATATGTGTGCTTTGTTATAGAGATAGCACGGTAAAGGTTAGCACTGCATATCTGAGGTCTCCTTTTCTGCAAACATGAAACAGATAGCTAAACATGTGTACTGAGAAGCTGTTATAGCCTGTCAAGATAGCAAATTAAGTTATGATAGTATACAAATATATCTAGAGCAGTTGTCCTCAGCTGGTGGGTCGGGAGCCAAAAAGTGGGTTGCGGAGTAGTGCCTTGCCAAAAAAAATGTTTTGGTTAAGTCCATGAAGTACTTTTCAAATATGTTAGTTTTGTTTCATCTCTTTGTTCAGTCACGTTGTGTACTGTTTGGGGTTCAGACTGTACTTGTTTTCATTAAATAAATCTGATTGGTGGAAAAATATTGGACATTTAGTTTGAGATTTCTCATTAGGAGTTGGTGTTCCCTGAGCCTAGACCAGTTGAAAATCACTGATTTGGAGTTAATGTAAATGTATGTTGTGCTACAGAAAAAAAGGATCCCTATGGAAGTTTGTCTCTACAGGATATGGTACAGTTAAAGTGGTCAGACAGGTAAATGTGCCAGTAAAGTGAGTTATGTCATCACCTGATGAACAAGGTATAACATGTGACATATACAGCTTGTGTGTGTGAATGAATCCGTGTGTGTATCTGTGTGTGTGTGTGTGTGTGTGTGTGTGTGTGTGTGTGTTTTGGATGGGTATTAGGCGTTCCATATTCTTAATACGTTTTATGAATTTTACTATATTGCAATGTTAATATATCACATTTTTTGATGTGTTTTATCTGATCCCACTTTTCCGGCAATTCATTTCAACAAAATAGTGTCAGTTCTTGTCCTACAGGCCAAACTAGTCTATATCAGTAACTCCGCATTTAGTTGAACTACATCAACATTCAGACTACATATAAGATGTAAAAAGGCAGAGGACAAAGAGCCCTAACCCTAGAAGAAAAGGATCAAACATGTAGTGCAATCAACCCAAGTTGGTTTTGCTGAGACGGTAACACCAACATTTGTGAAACTCTCCCACACGCACTTAATTATTTCTCTTTTACCCAGGAGACAGGGGAGGAGGGGGAGAGACCAGGAAACACTTTGTCCTTCTAATATGATTATGTATATACAAGATGTTAATGAAATATATCAAAAGCCAGATATCAAAAAGACATTAAGGTTTGTTAAACCCACTTCAGAGTACAGGCCTCTGTTCTGTGTGTCACCTTGCTGAAATGTTTTTGAGAGATAAAGGGATAGGACACCAAAACAACAAACACTTTTGGCAAAGAATGACATGACATGGAATGGATCCAATTCTAGACAACTCACGCAGAAAGCAACAGCTCAGGGATTATTGCTATAGAGGAGGTTAATGAAAAGTATAGATGTATTAACTGGATAGCAGGGACAGGGCCTGAAAACAATTAAACATAATAAAATCTACAAGAGTAACACATACAATGTAAACACATGCAGCTTTTCCAAGTAAAAATGCTAAACCTTTGTTTGGTCATTCTTTGTTAACAAGGATGTCCTTTAGGCAGTTAAGCCTGTTTGTTTTTTAGCTTACCTGCCTGAGTCTCCAGCCTATAAAAATGACACCTGTACAGCAGCTTGTGTAGGTGGCAGTCCTTGACTCAACAATGAGTCTGTATACTTTGAGCTTCGTTTGGGCCTTTGGCCTCTGTGCTGTTCTTCAGGCGCCTGGCTCTTCAGCGTTTTGGTTTGTAAGTGAAATTAAATGTCCTCTGTGGTCGGGAAATTCGATGGGGTGTATCTAAGTTGTTTTGTTATATCAAAGGCATCTTCGAAAACTCATACTTTTTCATTTTTGCCTATAATGTCTGATAATCTAACTGTTATTTCTTTTTCATTTCTAAAACAACGTATTTAATAAAGGGTAAGTGTTTGTAATTATTATTATTATTAATAATATAATTTTTGTTTGTCTTATACATTCAAGCTTTAAAAAAAATTGTCTTTTTCTGTGTTCATTTAGACTGGAACCCTCCCTCAAACAATAATCACGACAATCAAGGTAGCGGTAAGTGATAGTAATCGTAATATTCATAAAATGCAGTAAATTCATACACATTCATAATTCACATTTTCTATAATTTTTTTTATTTATTTAGGTTCCAACAAGATCTCTTCCTCGGACGAGGTGGAGATTGTGAACAAACATAACGACCTGAGGAGGAATGTGCGCCCTTCTGCTAGCAACATGTTGAAAATGGTAACAACCTGATGATGCATTCAGATTATTTCATTATTTCAACAACAAAAAATACTATTTCAAAGCTTTTTTTTATTTTACTTCTAAGCATGAATTTTCAATCAATATAGCTAATTAGGGCTTGAGATAGTATTACACACGGTCCATCATGTTGCAGCAAAACAGTAAAGATGAAATGAGTTTTAAACAAGCACAAAGCACTTGAGGATTCCTTTCAGTAGTGGTCTACATTTGTCATCTGTCCCCCACAGAGCTGGAGCAGTGAGGCAGCAGCCAACGCTAAGAGATGGGCTGACAGCTGCTCCATGAAGCACAGCAAAAAGAGATCCAGAAAGATCAGCTGTAAGTACTCAAACCCTCCCTCTCCCGCACTTCTAAGGGTTTTTGATTTATTTAAATTTGGATAATTCCAGAAAAACTGACACTGTTACTGAAAATGTTGCTCTTAATCAAGTTCCTCTCTTTTTTTAAACTAAACAGTAGTAAATAGGAAATAGTAAAGAGAAACTAAACAACTGTTAAGTATCTCTGTCTTGTTAAACTAAAGCTAGCGGCTGTGGAGAGAATCTATACATGTCCAGCAACAAGAGAAGCTGGAGTGAAGCTATCCAGTCCTGGTACGACGAGGTGGAAGACTGGCGCTATGGACAGGGATCCATCAACGGAAAAGTTGTCGGCCACTTTACACAGGTGCACTTAAACATATCGTCAAATTTTTAACAGCACTGTTAGAAGTGACAACTTGCATTAAAAGAAAAAAAATCAGTACATATCATGCCATGAGCTCCTGGTGATGTCATGTTTTATATCTCGGCCTTTGCACAGGTTGTTTGGTACAGGTCCAACCTTATTGGCTGTGCTATGGCCCACTGTCCAGGCTCTGAGTACAGTTACTTCTATGTCTGCCAATACTGCCCACCGTAAGTACAAATGTTTTGTTTCACCGTTTTTTTTTCAATTTCAGTAACTCGATTAGTTTTAATTCAAGTCAATGTGTCCAAGGTCAAGCTCCAGTATGTAATTATAAACATAATTGTATTATTCATTCTTGAATAATTCCAATTCCACTGCAAACAATGTTAATATCATATGTAGAAGAACAGTGTGGTCTACTCATTAACTCCTGAGATATGCAAACTAAGTGGATGGAACAACAGCACAGTGATCTTCTGTAGTACTGACAAGGAAAACTTCAATTTGCATCTCAGTTCTACATGTTAACCTTGAGGGAATCCTAAAACAGCAATTCAAAAGTGCTTTGCTGTTAAATATCATGTCTGTGACATATTGTAGCTGTGTGAGTCCTTATGGTTGTACAGTTAATTGTTATTACTCCTGCCTACATTACAGTGGAAACTACCAGTATGCTCGCCCCTACAAGAGGGGACGCTCTTGTGGTGACTGCCCCAACTCTTGCGACAACAAACTGTGCAGTAAGTGGCAATTTTTATTTTTATTTATTTTTTTATTATTGAACATAAGAAAAGAAAAAAATAATAGAACAATTATAAGAGAAACAATACAAGCAGAACATAATGATTAAGAAGTTAAAAAAAGGTTACTTCAAAAAGAAATGTGCAGGAGAAGCCAAAGAAACCTAAAGGTGCTTTAAAAACAAAAATGTATTTACTTATTATTTACTTCATTTATTTAAAAAGTATTTACCCCAGCCAAAGACAGTGCACAGGCGAGTTTAGGAATAAATACAATTCAGTGACTGGATGCTATTTAAAACAGCAATTATGACAGACACATGTATCTGCAAAGAAAATATAATCATGGTGAGGGGAAACGCCAAGCGGATAAAGCTTGGTTGATCCATAAGTTGTTCCAAACGAGTGTGAACCTCTGGTTGGCTTCACATGAAGTTGGTCTGCTTCTTGTTGGACAGGCAGGTGCCAAATACTGATGTGTAGCTTGTGCTAGCGTGCTTAATTATCGGTTTTTCCATCACAACAAATGTCATAGTCCCAGGTCGCTTGCAGTGTAGGTACAGGCAGTAAATGTATACACTAAGTCCTGCAGTGGGCGTGCGCTTCTAGTGGCGTCAGCGATGAGCCCAGGAGGAAGGGCCCACAGTTGAACATTTCAAGGGACTCAACCTTTAAGATTACATACAAATAACATATATATATATATATATACAGTATTATATTATAGCCTTGATATGTTCATGGATCATATGTTGACACAAGACCATTTTTTGTAAGACTTTGTAGGTATCCAACCTGAACAGTGCGCTCTGTGTATTGTCTTTTTTATTTCTGAATCCATTAATTGTCTACTTCTTTGCATCTCCTCCAGCCAACCCCTGCAACTACACTGACAAGTACAGTAACTGTCCTAGTCTGAAGAGGAGGCGTGGCTGTGGCCACAGTAAAGTGGCCGCCTGGTGTCCTGCCTCCTGCAACTGCAGCAGCAAGATCATTTAAACTCCACAGATCCACATGGTCTCTGACTGGGAAGTCTGTTTTAATACATAAATCCATTGTGTGAGCTGCTTTCCTATGATTGTCCTTCAGAAATCAAATTCAAAATGCTCTTTGTTATTGCTGCTAATGCTCTTCAGGATCTTTGATACATGTGATGTACTTGCATGATTCTTGCAGTACTTGGGATTGTAAACTCATGATTGAAAACATTAACTGTATTGCTATTAACTTTGGATAAAAGTGCCAGACCTCAAAAATAATAATACAAACATTTTACCTGCAACAACAATAAGACGAAAGGAAGTCCTCACATTCCAGAAGTTGGAATCACAAAATGTTAAAGCATGGTACACACAATGTCATTTTAATGTTGAAACAGACTTTACATTTTTTTTTCTCAATCATTATATAACAAAGAGTAAGGTCTAGACCGGCTCTTTTGTAAAGTGTCTTGAGATAACGTTTGTAATGAATTGGGGATTTACAAATAAAGATGGATTGGTTGATTGATTTGGAGTCAAGATATAATTGATTAATTTATCGAGGAATTCATTTTATCTGTCAAGTTTCAACTCTTTGCTGCAGAAAGAAAAGTAAGTTTGTGTCAGAAAATTACATTTTAAAAAAGAGAGGAAAAATACAGAAGATATATACTTGACTATATATGATAGCTGTACAGATACACAACCAGAAAGTAAGAATTTACCAGTGTTATTTTTTGAATTTGCATCTATGGGGGAATGTAAACAGCAGTAACATCATGCATCAGTCTGGCCTTCTGTCTGCCAATTGCTTGCAGAAGCTTCAAACAGGGACTGTTGACTGATAGAAATCTCTTAATATTTGTATCTTAATATAAGTTGTTGCCTCAGCCCGATTCACATTTATTCCATTCCCATAACTGGACATTGTCTTATAACTGGACATTAGCAAGGAGTAGGACAGTTAATCAAGCAATCTAATGTCTAAGCTGGGTTGGCTTTGCTCTTATCTCAACTCAGTTTTTTCACTCTTCCTGGGTCACTTGGTGTGGCTGATTTGACGGTGGTTGAAATCCAGGGATGTCATGGGAGCTGTATGTGTGAATGCAAACAGCAAAATTATTCATTCGGGTTTCAACTGAGAATTCACCTCGAGCCAACGGAAGGGGGGAGAGACGTTTATTTGCTGTGAATGCTGCACGATGCATAGAGTGTATGCATGCGAGCGCTACGATCTCCGTGCACGTAAAACGGCTGCATTACGTTACGTTCACAATTATGTTCTTCTCCACTCTTTTGTTAACATTGTGACTCTGTTGAACTACATGTCATGTATCATTGATATAAAGGCAAATATTGTAATTATAGCATCGTATTGTGTACTGTTGCTTCGTCCGCTACTTCCAGGCCTTTTTTTATGTCACGTCTTACCTCAGGAGACCCCACACCCCCCCTCTTATCTGACAGGGATAGTCTCCCGCTGGAGCATAATGTGAACAGCCAGGTCAGGAAAATATCCGCAGCAGTGCTCCTGAAATCACCTAAATGTTTTCAGGAGTGTATATGTGAAAACGGCTTTAGTTATGTATTTATTTTGTAATTGGTTGTTTAGTTGTCATCTCCGGTTTTATTTTATCACACACTGCGCTCTTGTGTTTAATCACTTTCTGCCCTTGTGTTTGTTTCTTTTCTTTGAGATGTGTGCCCCACCCTTAAAGTTTTTCACCTGCATCTGTTCCGTCCCTTCTGTGCCAGTTCCTTTCGTCTATTTCTCTACCCTTGCTCCTTGTGGGGTTTTTTTCCTCGTGGCTCCTCCTGTTTACTCATCTGTTTTCTTGGATATTTAGTTGGACCTGAAGTTGGACATATATTTACAGACTGTTAGTAGGTAAGCTTCTGTTTTGCCTCGTTGTTAATGAGAGAGAGAGAGAGAGCGAGAGAGAGAGAGAGAGAGAGAGAGAGAGAGAGAGAGAGAGAGAGAGAGAGAGAGAGAGAGCTCTCACACTCATGTTATTGTTGCTTTATTCTGCTTTTTCATCATTATCATCATGATCTTATAATGCTAACATGTTTCAGGGATTTCATATACAGTTTGAAAATAATAATGTATAATGGAAGTCTATGGGATCATGTGCGGCAGAAGCATAAACGAAGTGGGTGGACATTTTCATTTCGGGTTAGGGGGTCCTCTACCAAAACATTTTTTACAGAGTAGTTGTCATTTTCTGCATTCTGATCATTTTAACATGTTTTGAGACTTTTTTTCTGGCTATAGCATGTAACACATTTTATAAATGTATTCAATTGAAAGTGGTTGCCCCCCACAGACCACATAATAGAAAATATCAAAGACCTAAAAGTACAAACATTTAGTGGATTATAAAATCCAAAGATCTGTTATTTCGCATGCATGCAATTGCAATTCTGTTGATATAATCAAATCAACGAGTTAGTGGAGATAACAACTGTAGTAAAAGACATTTTTCCAATAAACTTACTCTTCCAGTTATGAGTGCTACCAGAAAGATAGATAGATACTTTATTGATCCCGAGGGAAATTCAAGGCATCCAGTAGCAGTATACAAGACATGCATAACACGAAACATTTGTTACAAGAAACAACGACCGCTGCCCCCCCCTCCCATTATTATTAACCTGAAACAAGTATTTAAGTAAAGCCCCTACATGAATTCAATTTAAAATTAAACCTGTGCAATTAAAAATAGTCTAATACACAGAAATGTACATGGTGCAGGAATAGAAATATATGTGCGATTTAAATAAAACCTATAAACAGTTAAGGACCATCTGTAAATAAAGACCTGTACATAAGAATAAAAAGTGTAGACCTCAAATCCTCAGGACCTGAGGCCTCTGTGTCAGAGCTGTATTATGTTGAAGCCAATTATCTAGGTTGCTTTTAATGCTGCTACCAAGAAGCTCTTCACATAAGTACTGAGGGAAAAATGTGATCAGTTATTAAGTGTTTGACCTTTTGGCCAATCCCCTATCAGTCTGAATTTAAGACAACCCCAATTATCCCACGATGACTGCTTATTTAGGCATGTAAGAAGTTATTACATTTCTATTTCTACTATTAAATCCACAGCTGGTGACGCAGTTAAATTAAAACATGCTTATTTTACAATTATCTTTGTGAATAAGTTCCTCATCAGATCGTCACAGGGGTGTAAATGTGGCAGCCTGTCTTATGAATAGGGTGTAATATTCCATGTTGACCTAATACCGAAAAGTTTTACAGATATGAACAATATCCTATATCTGATTGCAACAGTACAAACTGGCCAGCATGAATCTACAGTAGTAGCTCTTTGATAAACTTTGCACACACATCCTGTGAAATTCGTCGCTCAGTCTAAAACCCCTAACATGTCGACTTCCAAAAAAAGTTGTTGCAAACAGCTCAGCCAAATCCTTACCTTGAAGAACTACTACACTCTTCCCCTGTTCATAGTGTTATAACCTGGCTCAGGGCCATAACAAATATGGGACAGGCAGATGGATGGAATATGGGAAGGGCACAGTGTTTGACTGCAAATAATTATTTATCGTAAAAAGGTAAACAACTGAAGAATGAACTTATGGAGGGTGTCAGTCAAGTCAGAGATCTAAATGTGGATGTGTGGCAGAATGAAGTGTGGGGTACTGTGGAGTGAAACAGAAAAAAAGCAAACCTGCAGATGATGGTTGGGATGAGTACAAGTGGAATAAGAGAGCCTGAGCAACACTGGGGTGGGCCATTTATGCCCTGAGAGTGACAGACCCAGATGCTCTGGTTCATGATCTTTTAGCACCTGGAGAGGCTCTTGGACACCTGGTCAACTTCCTGGCCCTAATCTATAGAGGTTCCTGCAATCTGGTCAACTTCATGCCTCTCCTGTAGAGAGACTCCTCATGTCTGGTCGACCTTCTACCTGTCCACCG
Source organism: Tautogolabrus adspersus (assembly GCA_020745685.1). Taxonomy (NCBI): domain Eukaryota; kingdom Metazoa; phylum Chordata; class Actinopteri; order Labriformes; family Labridae; genus Tautogolabrus; species Tautogolabrus adspersus. The sequence goes on from CM036543.1 coordinate 22,665,491, forward strand.
GAGAGGCTCCAACAATCAGATGGATTTTCTGGTCTTCCTCTGTTGTGACTCCATACCTTTAGTCTCCTGTCTGTCAGGAAAGGCTCTGTTCATCTTTCTGTCTTACTGTGGTCTCTAAGTCCACCAAGACCCTGCCGTAATTCTGTCTTGCTGAAGGTCCTTGCTTTACCTCTGCCCTGCCTCCAGGAAGTCCACCTGAAGGCCCTTGCTCTGCCTCTGTCCTGGCTCCTTCCCCCTGATGGATACTACTCCACCCTTCCCCTATCCAGCTTCCAGGCTGTTTAAAACTTAAACACCAACAGTGCAACAAGATCACTAGGCCCTTTCGCACCTTTGTAAATAAAATGAAATTTCAAAGTCTGTATCTGGGTCTTCTATGTTTGTGCTGAACCTGAACGTGCCAATGGGCAGTGTTGAGGTAAGCTGCAATAGGTAGATCTTGAAACATCATTCAGGTCCTCATGGACTGCGCTCAAATAACATAATTACCAAGGTCCTGAACAAAGACTGTATTATTTACATTATTTGTTTAACATATAATATCTAATATTTAAGGACAGTTTAACACAGCTGATCTGAAGTTCTTCAGGATTAATGATAGGACTGGCCCCGGCTGCTTTTAAAGATATTACGTCTCTTCAAGAAACAATGCAAACCAAACCACAAAGGTTGCAATTTGAAGCACCACCTTGTTGATAATGATATCAAGAAAGTCAAGGTAAGGAGAGTGATGAGGGTGCATGGCAGATAGAATGAAGGATCTTGAATGAAAGGGGAATAGTCAGGGGGCATCTAGTGGCCAATAAAAGTACAATGCTTACAGAGCTAAGGAAATGTGTGTAAATTACCACTAAGGGCTGAACAATATTTATTGTTTTGACATTGCAATTACGATGTGCCCAAGTGCAATAGTCAAATGGCAGAACGTGTGATGGCAATCATAAGACCTGAGGCATGTCATGCTGCCACTTTTCTGTTGTTTAATGCAAACAAAAATGCCAGTTGCTTGTATTACGTGACTTATAAACAATAACAGTCTGTCTGTTATCTGTTACAGAGCTGACCGTTATGCAGGCAGTCTGTGGGTCCCTTTAAAATAAGCATATTTAGGCCATCAGCCGCATGTGTGCAGCAGATTGTTTTATTTTAGTGGCTACTATCATAGGGCTTGTTGTGATGACTTAACATGTGTGAACATCTTGCAAAATGCTCAAATACATATGAGTAACACAATTGCGAGCTTCAAGCTTATTTGTAGAAAACAAAAGTGTTGTTCTATCAGTGCAATCTCTGCACATCTTTATCTTCTCTGTGTATGTGACACCTGCTGGAAGAAGCTATTGAACAAATGTAAAAAAAAAGGTAGAAGGGCTTTAGATTTGAAATAAGAGAATGACTTAAAGATCCACATAATAAAAAGGTATGACTCATTTCTTAAAATAGATGAATTTACATTAAATCAAGCTGAATGTATCTGTTATAATTTCCTGAAAACAACAGCATCATGTATGACAGAAGGAAAGTCTCCTGATGTCAGTTTTTTTGCTGTAGTTTGTGTTATATTGTCACATGTTCGTGTCAAGGATGTTTTTTTAAGGTGCCACGTTGACAAAATGCTTTCTTCCGTTTGGTTGTTAAAATTTAGGATGCCCTTAAATTTTATGTGTTCAATTGTCACGTGTTCGTGTCGTCCTGTATATATTAATCACTCCTTTGGCTCTAGGAGACAAACCTGGTTTCAACCATGTTCACTTCAAGCTTCCTGTGTGCCTTTGGCCTCTTGGCTGCTCTTCAGGTGCCTGGCTCTTTGGCGGTAAGTGATACAGAATCACTTCTTATATGAAATATATTGTGTGTGTATTCCTTGTTTTAACCTAAAATCTTTTCTAAATGTACATCTTTGTAATTCGGCTCTTATGTTCAATAACTTAACCATTATTTTCTCTGTCATCCCTGAAACTAAATCAAAAGACGGGTAAGTGTTATCACTGCTGGAAATGTTACACATACACTCATCTTATAGATTAAGGAAAATCATACTTATTCAAACTGTGATATTTTTTGTTTGTTGTTATTTTTTTAATTTAGCTTCTGGGGTATCTACCGCAGATCAGCAAGAGATCCTGGACAAGCATAACGATCTAAGAAGGGCAGTTGTCCCTACAGCTAGCAACATGGTGAAAATGGTAACAAGTGTTTAATGCTTTCTTGTTTCATAAATTCATTCAAAGCAGGATAACTGAGCACGTGTGCATTTTCTGATGTATATTTTGTGTTTATGGCTCACCTGTCCTCTGCTCCCCACAGACCTGGAACAACGAAGCTGCAGTAAATGCTCAAGAGTGGGCCAACGCCTGCCCCATGGAACACAGCTCATACCTCTCCAGAAAGATCAGCAGTAAGTAAATCTAAACAGCTCTTACTCTCCAAAATAACATGTGTAATATCATCTGAAACAAGTGATCTGACACTAAAGTCTGCAATGATACCAAGACAAATCAAATTAAATAGATAAAGCATTTCTCTACTACTTACAAAATAAATTACATGTTATTGCAGCGGGTTTAAATTAAATACATAAACTATATACTGTTAGCTTATGTTAACCAGACTGGTCCTTTGCAAATGGAAGAGCTGGTTAGATGTGGTGCATACCCACAAGTTTTGAAAGTAGTGAGAGCATTGGGGGGTTGAAAAGATCAAAAATCATAAATACAAATAAGACATTGAATTTAAAAGCCCTGTACACTCTCGCCAATGTGGTCTGGGTAGTGTGACTTGTCAATAAAGTAAGTTGTAGCATTTTTCATTGTTTTGTTCACAGATAGATTTCCCAGGGGTGGGAGTGGGGGGGGGGGGGGGGGGGGGGGGGGGGGGGGTTGTGGATGGCGTACGGGGGTTGGGGGGTGGTCGGTCGTCACGGGAGTGAGGGAGCAAGGAGGGATTATGACAATGTGCAGCTATACACAAATATACTCACATGATTACTGATGACAGAAATTGTTTGGCTTACTAATGATGAATGATGACTTCAAACGTGTGATATATAAAATGTATACTGCCTAAATGTGGAAAATCAATAAGAAATGGATCACAAAAAAAAACACTTCTGCTGCAAAGACAAGCACAGGTTGAAAATGGAGGGAGCTATGGTGAAAACTTTCTCACGGGTTCTACAAAATGAGTAGGGTAGTGGAGCTGACAGTCAAAGAAACTTGTTCCAACCCACATATTCCTAATAAGAGGTGTAATCACTAACACCAGTGAGGGTGTGGAAAGCCCAAAGTTACATAAGATAAATGGTTTTGCATTAAACTTTTATATAACACTGATCAAGTGTGGTTTGTAACCTGCAAACATCATCTGTCTGTAACAAAGAACTCAATAAATGCTGATTAGAGGGAACACTAGTTGGAAGAGGCTTTACACTACAGGTTATTGATTTGGACTCTAGTGATAGAGTTGCTCAGGGTTCAGCTCAAGTATTTGGCTTTTTAATGGGCAGTGTACACAAATACAAATAAAATGTCTCTCTCTTGTTGTTGACCTGTAGCTACCTACTGTGGAGAGAATATTTTCATGTCCAGCCACAATCTCACCTGGAGCAGAGTAATCAACTCCTGGTACAGCGAGGTGAAAGACTGGGAATATGGATCAGGATCAATCAATGATGGAATGATTGGACACTTTACCCAGGTGATCTTATTAGATTTTCAACAGAACTGTTGGTTGTAACTACCTTGCATACAAATGAGTCATCACTTGTTTTTTAAATTATCTTTCAAAACAGGTCAAAACTAATCAAGTTGTGCCGCACATCAGTGCCAGGGTCTGATTTTGTCATTAAAGTCTTGTTCTCTGCACAGATTGTTTGGTACAAGTCTAATGAACTTGGCTGTGGTTTGGCCTACTGTCCAAACTCCAGATTTAAGTACTTCTACGTCTGCCACTACTGCCCAGCGTAAGCACAAAACATGTATTTTTTCCTGTTTGTCAGTCAGATCCCTTTCATTAAATATAAGACCTTATGTTGTCTATGTTCACTAATTGATGCTTCTGACTATATTTCAGTGGAAACTACGATTTAGCTCACCCCTACAAGCCTGGCAAAAGCTGTGCCTTATGCCCCAACAACTGTGATAACGGACTGTGCAGTAAGTGGCAAAAAGAGATGCATCAATAAGTAGATAAATCAATTAGTAAATGCAAGAAAAAGTAATTCCCTACTGGCTGACAATCGTTAAAGACAGTTTTCCAGCGAATATGTTAACATTTGCTATTTTTAGCTCCTTACATGGAAGGTTGTTTTCCACGGTCATATTTTACATTAAGACATTTTATGGACCAAAAAATGTGGTTTTAAAGTTGCTGTTCTACTGGCTTAAACAGCATTGGAATTTTTTCGTCCATGTTTGTGTGCATTTGTGTTTTTAACAAAACACCTTACACCCTTTTTGGGTATATTGTCAGTAACTTTTTTTTGTTGCAGATCTCACAATATATCGCAAAAATATTTATTGTTATTTCAAAGGAAGGTATTTTCAATTTAGCCATTTGAAAATAGCAATATTTTAATATTGGCAGAGAAAAACTTGTAAGCATTAACCCAAGTGAAACTATTATTCATCCATATAAGTTAATCACAAACATGGTGGTAGTTTTAATTGAACACTTAGCATCTTTAGATTTTTAGCTTCCTGTTGTTGGCTTTCTCTAGTTGTGTCTTTTTCTTTGATCTGTTCGTAATAAGTATGGAAACCTATGTATTAGATTGCAACCAACCAGCCTCTAGATCATCTTTAAAAGGAAGTTGTACATTTATGTGGGATTCTACTACCTTTTTTGAGTTATGTTCTGTTTCTTTTAATTACATATGTAATGATTCCTTTATTTTCTCCGTCTCTTCCAGCAAACCCTTGCCCACACGATGACAACTTTGGTAACTGTCCTGAATTTAGTTTTTACTGTGGGTATAGTTTCTTTGTCAACTGGTGCCCTGCCACCTGCAACTGCAAAAGTGGAGAAATTGTTTAAATTGCACGTCTTCATTTCCTCTGGCTAATCCAGTCTTTCAATAAATTTCAGCATGATTAAATATTGTGTCCACATGATTTAACGCTTCAGGATGTTTGGCTGTCATCAGCAGTTATCAGCAGATAATGAAAAGGAAATTTACTTTGGCATGGTATTTATGCCAAAACATCACCTGCAGAGCCAGGTGCCCTTTGACTTTTTGTAAGTTGCAAAATCTCAAAGAGGAAGGACAGGGTGGATTCAACAAGAGTGGGGAGGTAAAAGTAATCAGAGAGACTTCGCTACGCCAAGACACAACATCGCAGACCAAACCTGCTTGCTGTGCCTTTAAAAAAAACAAAACAAAATAAACCTGACTTCCTGCATTATTTCATATGTTACTTGTGTATTATGTTAGTTATTTGTGATCTAAACCAATTAGAAAAACCCTTTAACTTCATGATGATACACTGATAGGTAAATGGCAGAAGGGTTTTCTATTAATGTATATCAAGGCTGATTCCAATGAAAGCAAAATAGGTTACACCGTGTAGCACATTGCCTGATATTACAGAGCTATTTTTAGTGACAAATTTCAAGTATTGAGATAAAAAAGGTACTTTCAGTCTAGTTTTCCATTGATCATATTTTATTGAATTCCAAGATAAATTGTGTAGTTTTTAATACATGCTTCTCAATACTAGTATTAGTTTTTGTTTTGCATATTATTTTTCCATGGCTCTCTTTCTTTCTTTTTTCCATATAGTGGAAACATATGCCAGTGAGGTTGCAATATTCAAACCTTTTCAATAGGGGTGTGCCAAGATCTGGTGCCACAAGATCTTGCATTACTTAAATGTGACAATATTTTTTGTCTAGGTGCAACTCATACTACAACCACATAGACAAAGAACAGCAGCCATCATGGCCGAATCTTATGTTGAACTGGAAATTACCAAAGAAGATGCCCCTGCAACTTCTAAATCGTTTGTGTGGCAGCTAGTTAAGAAACTAGAGGTGCAAAGATAAACCGAAACAAATCGGTAACCGATAGATTCGAGTGAATTGGTCCGCCATGAGCCATGTGTAAAAACATACTACGTACTGGTCAGTGGCCCAGTTTCAAGTTATGAACCAATGTAATTCCCCAAATCTTACTTATATGTGTCTCTAGTCTGTCTACAAACCCCCCACATATGAGAAAAGTCCATCCTCTCAACTTTTGCCTGCTCTACTTTTCAGAAAATATGTGTTTGAACAGGCTGTTTGGAGATTTTCCCTTCATGACATCACAAAGGGCAGTAACCCCTCCCCCAGGTGAGTGACACTTTCCCATAGCTAGGTGTTTGTTCTGCCCTCTGAGTCTTCCTTCTCACCATAAAACAATAAGCCACATCATAATAAAGCCACATCCCCTTCCAGAGGGGCATGTTCGAACACACCTCACATGTATTTAAAGCTATAGACACGGAAACAGCCTGTTCTGAGCAGGGATGACATAGAGGGGTTTACAGGCATGATCAAATACAGGATCAGAGTGGATTTTGAGCAAGAAACTTCACAGACATGTTTTGGGAGCATCTGAGACTTATTTAAAATTGTTGAAAAGGAGTATAATATGTGACCTTTAAAGCATGACCAACGCAACGTCACTCTAATGTAAAAAGTAACTTGAACATTTTTTCAGTCATTTTCTGTCACTCATTGAAGTTCCAATTGCATAAACTGTTTCAAGTACAGGCAGACCCATCTGTAGACATTTAAGGGGAAATAATTAATTTAGAGATGTAACTGTAACTCAAGGCTTACAGAGAGGTATAGAAAAGCAGACAGGTTTAAGTATAGTTTTGGAATCGAGAAATGATTCAGACATTTAATGAGGAATTCATTTCATTAGTCAATTTAATTTTTGTTTTCACTTTTTTTTATAGTTGGTTGATTAGTTGTCATTTCCTGTTTTATTTGATCACGCACTCCGCTCTTGTGTTTCATCACTTACTGCCTTTGTGTGTTCTCTTCTCCTTGTGGTGTGTGCCCTGCCCCTGTTGTTCTCACCAGTGTCTGTTCCTTCCCTTCTGCCAGTTTGTTTCATCAGCCTTGCTCCTTGTAGTTATTGTTTCATGGCTCCTCCTGTTTTTTCACCTGTTTTTTTTGAGTTTTTAGGTGGCCTTAAGTTGGACATTTAATTAACGACTCTGTAGGTGGGTAAGTTTCTGTTTTGCCTCTTTGTAAGCGAGAGCTTGGCTTCAGCTTATTTATTATTACACATTTTCTTAATGCTAACATGTTGCAGGGATTTTATATGAATTTTAAAAAATGTGAACGTTTATAATGGCGTATATGGGATAATGTTTCAAAGCCGATATCAGGAACAGGAACTACAAGTTCTAAAGTGTTAAAACTTTCTGATAGTTTCTCATCTAAAAGTGCTTAACTTGTTCAGAAACAATACCTATAGCACCACCATGTGGTCACGTATTCAATGTTTGACATTTTGGCAAGTATCTCTGAACATTTTACATAGGAAAACAATATGTGTACATTGTGTTCCTTGGATGCGGATGATTCTTTGGGGTGCTGCAACTTATGCTTATTTCAAGTCCTTCACTCTACAATTTTTCAAAATAATGAAAAATGGGAGCAAATTATACTCCACAGCCTGTCCTTGTTAAGAGTAGTGGCAGGAGTGTTCTTGGGGTTTAGTTACTACCTAGTCTGGGTTGATGGTCCCATAAGCAGAAGAACTCCACAGTTTCAGCATATACGGGTGGCGAACATAGACTGTAAACATTAATAGGAGAGGCCTGAGTGACGTCACCCATCTGTTATGGCAGGGGGCTCCGGAGGCTCATCGGCAGCAGCGGCCATGCTGGAAATCCTGTCACTCACAACTTTTACTCAATCTAACGACAGGCTTAGAGCTAGAGCTGTGGCGGGTTTTAAGTTTCCTGACAAACCGCTACACCAGGCCTCCCAGTCGATCAGGTCAGCTACACGCTTAACTATGGACAACACGTATCGTTCATAAAATCAAAACAGATGCGTTATAACAATAATCCACCCCCCGTACAGTGTGTGCCCATAAGGAAAATAACTAATCAGACCTTTTTTTGTTTTTTGTACCAGGCTGTAAACATTTACATTTCTCCTGTTAAAATTGGCTTTTTTGGCTGTGGTGTGTATGTAATTTCCGGGGCTCTTGAAGTCAGCCTCAAGCCGCCCCTCAACTAACTGCAGGATTTTGCATTTCTGTATTGGCTTCATTTTTCAACACCTGAGGTTGCTGCTTGGTGGGGACATGTACAGCTGGGTTCTTTCTGCACGTCACTTACATTCCCACTGTCTTTAGCACTCAGAGTTCTTCTGAGTCCACCAGGTAACCAGATAGTCAATCTCCCACCTATAATTGTAATCATCTTCACCAGATATGAGCCCAATGAGGTTGGTGCTGTTTATGAACTTCTAGAGCTTGACACCAACCTTTCCATGCCGCCTCCTGTCAGACAAGTTGTGTTTAGTCCACCTGTATGTGGAGTCTGGCACGCTCGGCTAGGAGAGCTTGGCCTGTGGTGGAGCTGGGATGATGGTAGATGGTTGAGAGTAGAAGTAAAATCAACGAACATGATCCTGGCAAAGGTTACCAATGAGTTCAGGTGGTTTAGGAAGAAGTGACGGACCATGTCAATTTCATTGTCTGCCGGCCTGTCGGCTCTGCAGGTGAGCTGCATCGGGCCTGTAAGAAATGGCTTTGAGGTAGGGCAGCAAAAGGCGCTGAACGAACATCATCAACAAAGAGGTCCTGGTGATGAAGTCTTTTTGGTTCTTGTATATTTAGGGATGGCTTAAGACAGCTCATCAGAAACTGGGTCACCATGATAATTATTACTTCCATATTTTACCCAAATAGGGTGAATCCTGTTCATTTTTTTGTGTGTGTCTAGATTTTAACATAAAAGTGGAAATGAGTTATATTTTAAATACATTTGGAAACATTAGTCAATTTCTGTGAGTTGACCCACTTGAGACATTTTACATATCCCTAGACAGTCACCGTAATTTATGGCAAAAACAATTCTGACCTTGTCTTCTTCAATGCTTCTATAATACCTCGGCATATCTGAGCTTTTACTTACAAGCTGCTGTGCTGTAACCAAGATGTCAGGGCGCTCAAGAATAAATAAATCATATGTACAGTATGTATCACTCTCTGATGATGCCATGGACAAAGAGAGAGAGAGAGAGAGAGAGAGAGAGAGAGAGAGAGAGAGAGAGAGAGAGAGAGAGAGAGAGAAAGTTATCTGTACTCATCTTTATATATTTTAAAAGCTATGTTACGTTTTTAACTTGTAAGGTATGCACAAACAGTTTTTATGTTTAGACAATATATAAAAAACTCTCAGGTCTATCAGTGATGTTTATGAAACCCACTGTAGTCTGGAGTGTCTGTTCATTGAGACAAACAGTGTGTGCTGGCTCTTACAACTTTCCACGCATAAAGGAGCATGCTCAGGAGATGTTGGTTCTCTTTGGATGTACCTACATATGTGAACAAACAGCCTCAGTGATGAAGTTTAACAAATCTAGATACAGATCCTCCCCAACTGATGATCACCTGTCAGCTATCCTTCGCATATTCGCCTCAGACATTCAACCTGACTTCAGTGCACTTGTTCAAGCCCAGACTAGATTTCAAACACAGAACAATAAAAAAAAACAGATAAAATGGTCATTTGAATACAAACATAGCAATAGCACTTGTTACTTTTTGTATAAAGTTAACTTACTGCTGGTTTTATGTTCATTACGGCAAATTTCTATTTTGACAGTCATGTCTCACCATAAAAGCTCAAAGTGTTAAATATCATGTTTTGTTTTATTTACAGAGGGAAATGGGAATAAATAAAAGCTTTAAAAAAATGCACATAGAACAAATAGAAAAACGCTTATTTATGTTTTTAGATTGCTTTTTAATTTGGAATCATACTTTCACAAAAATACTTCGTTAAAAAGTCTTTAATATTGGATGTCTTATTATTAGTGTGACTGGTGGGGCCAATCATTTGATTTCATCTCCTTCAACGCTTTGCAAGGTTGTTGTTTTTCTTTGAGAGAAGTCTTTGGTCTTGTGGAGACAGGTTAATAATCATATATTTTATGAAATATTGAAATTAAACAATTGTGTTAAATTATTGTGCAAGTCAGCATATTTCAGAATTCTTTACTTAATATAGACAGAGGGAAAATATGTACATTTGTACATAGTTTTTGTTAGTATATGGTCAACATATTTTTGTAGTATGTTTTATTCATTTAGTTATACCTCATGTAAAACAAATGTGGGTTAAAGTCCTACCTGATCATGCAGACAATGTCATTTTTCATGTTGGTATAAAAGAAAATCTGCCTCTGTAAATCTTTGCCCATTTGAAAAACGTCTTCATAGTTGTAAGGGACTTGTGAAGTGGAAGCGTTTTGATATCTTATCAATGCTCCAGGGGTTCGTGTAAAGTTTTAATTATCAAAGTTTAATTAAGACACAATGTTGTGTTTGAAAACCTTCTCCCATATTCCTGCCAAAATTATACTGTTTACAATGTAAACAGAGACCATACCACATCAAGGATGTTTTTTAAAGGTGCCACGTTGACAAAATGCTTTCTTCAGTTTGGTTGTTAAAATCGAGGATGCCCTTGAGTTTGTGTGTTCAATTGTCACGTGTTCGTGTAGTCCTGTATATATTAATCACTCCTTTGGCTCTAGGAGACAAACCTGGTTTCAACCATGTTCACTTCAAGCTTCCTGTGTGCCTTTGGCCTCTTGGCTGCTCTTCAGGTGCCTGGCTCTTTGGCGGTAAGTGATACAGAATCACTTCTTATATGAAATATATTGTGTGTGTATTCCTTGTTTTAACCTAAAATCTTTTCTAAATGTACATCTTTGTAATTCGGCTCTTATGTTCAATAACTTAACCATTATTTTCTCTGTCATCCCTGAAACTAAATCAAAAGACGGGTAAGTGTTATCACTGCTGGAAATGTTACACATACACTCATCTTATAGATTAAGGAAAATCATACTTATTCAAACTTTGCAAACTGTGATATTTTTTGTTTGTTGTTATTTTTTTTATTTAGCTTCTGGGGTATCTACCGCAGATCAGCAAGAGATCCTGGACAAGCATAACGATCTAAGAAGGGCAGTTAGGCCTACAGCTAGCAACATGGTGAAAATGGTAACAAGTGTTTAATGCTTTCTTGTTTCATAAATTCATTCAAAGCAGGATAACTGAGCACGTGTGCATTTTCTGATGTATATTTTGTGTTTATGGCTCACCTGTCCTCTGCTCCCCACAGGCCTGGAACAACCAAGCTGCAGTAAATGCTCAAAAGTGGGCCAACGCCTGCCCCATGGAACACAGCTCATACCTCTTCAGAAAGATCGATGGTGAGTTCATCTAAACGGCTCTTATACTCTACAAAACAAGCAGCTAGAAAAAAGCACTGTGTTACTTGACACAGAGATAACAAATCACACATCACGTTTGAATAAAATACATCTAAAAAGATCATTTAGGTTTGGTCAAGATGACCAGACTTGTCCTTTGCAAAGGGAAGTGTTGAATTATGCCATCATTTTAAAACTGGTTGGATGTGGTGCGTACCGAAAAGTTATTGTCATTTTGCTTTACAATTACACTTTTATATAACACTGATCAAGTGTGGTTTGTAACCTGCAAACATCATCTGTCTGTAACAAAGAACTCAATAAATGCTGATTAGAGGGAACACTAGTTGGAAGAGGCTTTACACTACAGGTTATTGATTTGGACTCTAGTGATAGAGTTGCTCAGGGTTCAGCTCAAGTATTTGGCTTTTTAATGGACAGTGTACACAAATACGAAAAAAATGTCTCTCTCTTGTTGTTGACCTGTAGCTACCTCTTGTGGAGAGAATATTTTCATGTCCAGCCACAATCTCACCTGGAGCAGAGTAATCAACTCCTGGTACAGCGAGGTGAAAGACTGGGAATATGGATCAGGATCAATCAATGATGGAGTGGTTGGACACTTTACCCAGGTGATCTTATTAGATTTTCAACAGAACTGTTGGTTGTAACTACCTTGCATACAAATGAGTCATCACTTGTTTTTTAAATTATCTTTCAAAACAGGTCAAAACAAATTAAATTGTGCCGCACACCAGGATCTGATTGTGTCATTAAAGTCTTGTTATCTACACAGGTTGTTTGGTACAGGTCTCACCAAATTGGCTGTGGTTTGGCCTACTGTCCAAACACCAGATTTAAGTACTTCTACGTCTGCCACTACTGCCCAGTGTAAGCACAAAACATGTATTTTTTCCTGTTTGTCAGTCAGATCCCTTTCATTAAATACAAGACCTTATGTTGTCTATGTTCACTAATTGATGCTTCTGACTATATTTCAGTGGAAACTACGATTTAGCTCACCCCTACAAGCCTGGCAAAAGCTGTGCCTTATGCCCCAACAACTGTGACAATGGACTGTGCAGTAAGTGGCAAAAAGAGATGCATCAATAAGTAGATAAATCAATTAGCAAATGCAAACAAATATCTCAACATTTGCTACTTTCAGATCCTTGAATGAAAGGATTTTCTTCTTTTCTTTGTCATTTGTCTAGTAAATTAAGAGTCTTTGTTTTGGACTTTTAGACGGACCAACAAATTCCTACTACCTTATACAGCACTGGAGTTTATGTGTGTGTTTTTGTGAATGACAATGGCTGATGATAGTTTGGCTGATGCATATTTTTTATGATATTGATCTATATAAAGGCATAAAAGAAAAACTTGAAAGCACCAACACAAGTGTTGTTGTTCGTCAGCTGTCAGTCACTTCTGTTTGCGGTTTCATCAGTCAGACCTGTCAGTCATTACTGGTAGTGGTTAACCAGCTGGTTCATAATTGCCTCTAGAACATCTTCAAATGGAAGTTATATGTCTATGTAGGATTTCACTACCTCTTTGAGTCATGTTTAGTCTTTTTTGCTGATAATGAATGTACTGATTCCCTCATTTTCTCTTTTCTTCCAGCCAATCCATGTCCATACATGGACAATTTTGGAAACTGTGGCATGTTTAAACGTTTCTGCGACGTGTTCAGTTTTATTAAACACCACTGCGCTGCATCCTGCAATTGCAAAACTGAGATCGTTTAAATTGCACATGTCTTCATGTCCTCTGACTCATCGAGTCTGTTTCAATAAATTTCAGCATGATTAAATATTGTGTCCTCGTGATTTAATGCTTCAGGCTGTTTGACTGTCCACTCATCAGCAGATGACAAAAAGGAAATTTACTTTGGCATGGTATTTTAGGCCTGCAGAGCCAGGTGACATTTGACTTTTTGTAAGTTGCACACTCACAAAGAGGAAGGACAGGGTGGATTCAGCAAGATATGGAGGGAAAATGAATCCGACAGACTTCCCAAAGCTACGCCAAGATACCACCTCGCTTTGAGACCAATCCTGCTTGCTGTGGCAAAGAATATATCTCTGATTTCCTGCAGTATTTCAGTACTGGTACATATATAGTTAGTTTTTGTGAGATATACCAAAGAAAAAACCTTTTAATATAATCATGTGACACTGATCATACTGACAGGTAAGGGCTTCCTGTAACATCAAGGCTGATTCAACTAAAAGCCAAAAGGTTACTTCCAATTACATAAGACAATAGGGCTGTTGATGTGAACGCATAAAAAGGATGTTATTATTCCAGAGACCCTAATGCATTAACTATCTTTAAGGCAAATCAATCACATGACTTTTAGGCTTCATAGGCAAACTAACAAGGATCCTCATTTACCCTCAACCTTCAAAAAACATTCAAATGATGGCAACATACCCTGATGCAGACTCAGCAGAGAAAGGAGGACCTGTGCTCATTTCACTGAGCAGCATAATGATCGTAATGGTCACCGACTTTATTTGATCATGAAGCCTGTACAGCCATGATAGTCAACAGTTCTGTGGACCTTCAGTGAAATATAAGACCTGCACTGCAGACTCAAGTCTCTTCTTACTAAAAAAAACAAAATAAAAACAGACAAAATATTAGCATCATTAACACAAAAATCCCGTCTGTCTCCTCGCCACGCTGTGTTATCATAAACTAAGGTAAGCCGCTCATTGTCTTTAATTCTCAGGCAGTAATAGTCGGCTAAACATACGCTCATGTGCTGACTTTGGAGCGTTTGGAAACATCTGGCTAAAATTGTGCAAAGTGCAAACGTAGTTGTCAGAATGATCCTGTGTTTGCATTCATAATGTTGCATCCATAATGCATCATGGTGCATACAGGTGAGTGTGATGAGATCAATAGCATCGGGTCATTTTGGCTTGGTGGCAGCAGTGAATCCAGGGGGCTGCATTGGCCCAACTTCAAATCTGATGTGTCACCCCAAAATACTTTTTTTGGCTTAGGCAGAACAGACTGCTAGGGGTTTTCTTTGCATATCAAATGGGGCACGTTTTGAGAAGGCTATTTTAAAATGTAAAACAAGTAAATACAAGTATTTTAAATTGTGATTAATCATGATTATATCTTTTAATTCATTGACAGCACAACTTACTATTTCAAGGGAAGTATAGAGCTCCTGTATGTAACAATTTAAAAGTATTGGAATGGGGTAAAAAAATGCAGATGCAAGCAGAACTGCATAGCCAGCATAGCAGGCTACATATCCGAAATGCCTATCAGTACTGGCATCAGCCCTCAATGAGCAGTGGGATGTTTTTATTTGTATCAGTCAGCGACAGTTTTCATCAAACTTTATGCTTTTACTCTCTCTGCTCATTTGAGGGAAAGCTTCTTCTACTAATCAACATCTGAGGCTAAGAGAGAGTGTGCCTCTCCTCAGGGGTCAACTACAAATGTTCTGGCTGCTCAGCAGGCTCCTGGTTCAAATAAGGTGGTGTTTGTACAAGCTAGACTCATGCAGGGTACATTCGTGAAGCACAGATGGATCTACAGGCTCAGCTGGTTGGACTTTATCAAGGCAGGATCTGTTGAGGTGTTTTTCTGGAGCGAGCCAGAGTTCCCCCTCTGCACTCACAGTTAACTGTTTTTCCATCTTGGCTCATAAAGTAATCTACTCTAAGTACAACATTACATTTCCTATTGCCACACTGTCACACGCAGGGCCATTGTGTTGGAATTTGCACCCTTTCATGTGATTAAAAAACGTATCTTATTGAAAATAAACACTTGGGCTGAATATCTGAAATCTTGTTTGCTGGCCAAAAAAGGTCGAGCTCTCCATAACACAAAATGAAGGAGTCGATTAAGAGTCCCGGCCTAAAGGTTTCTGCTCCGTCACTGCGATATCTGTGAGGTTAACTAAGGAGACACAGAAGAGCACCACCTGAAGTGAGCAGACAGACGAGCTAGAAGAAGACTTTTCTACCCAGTATAGAGGGCTAGAGAAGGGGATGAGTTTTTTCTATACCAATGGGTAGAGCGATAGCAGGGCTCCTCTGGCGTGGTCTGACTCGATAAGCCTGGCTGTGCCATCCTGTGGGGCTTATCAGCTCCACCAGTAAGCCTCAACAGTTGGTCCCAGGGTCAGAAAATGTTTATGAATTATGGCGTCAGTTGGTCTCCCTGAAGTGTAGATTGTGTAATTCAAGTAAAAATGCAAACAATGTTGGCATTTTAAGTATTTCTTCAGGTGTTGAGTTTAGTGCCACTAATAAGGTCTCTTCAGCTATAATTAGCCTATGCTGTAAAGTTACCTCATCAAAAGTTATTGAGGCTGAGGTAAATCAGAAAAGACACATTAACACTCACTACAGCTCTAGTGACAGAAAGAGTAATTCAGCCTTCAAAGAAATGCCGTCGCCATTTCTTTATTACCAAACAAAGGGAGGGGGGAAACTAACAAAAATACAGAAAACTGAAGAAGGAGAGAAGTAAGCTGGCAGAAACAGACAGGAAGACAGGAAGACACTTAGAGATCAGTACCATCAGTCTGTCCAGACTGAAGACAGCTCGTTTAGTCTGCGCTGTTATCTCGACACATCAGTCCCTTTGGATCAGAGACAGGATGCTGAAAAAAGATCACTTTGTCTTAAACCTACCAAGACGCAGAAAACTGCATTTGATTTACTGTGTTCAAATGACTTTTAAACCAAGATGAAATACTCTGTGACACTTGGTGAACTTTAATCTGCCTGTGGGTCTAATTGGACGGGTTTACAGTGAAACCGGGACCAATCACAACTCTTATTCTGAATTAACCTGCACCAAATCCACACAACTATGAGCAAATTGTTCAAATAATAAAATCTGAAATTCTGTTATTAACAATATTTTCAAAGACTTCAGGACAGCAAACAGTCAAGAGGTGAGGAAGAACTCCTGTGCTATCTCTGATTTGTCATGGTTTGTGTTCAGTCTAACAGAGCTCACCACAAGTTGCTAACTAAATTGTCTTCTATCATGTAGTAGGTATGTGTCAGCAATACAACCTCCAAACCTGACTGTCTGAAACATTCAGGCTATACCTGTTTGCCCTTCAGATTTCATGAAGCATCATAACTGCCCCAAATGATGCTTAATGCTAGGAACACACGACTGAGTGGCCAGTGATCTGCTTCCTCATTGAACTGCTGCAGTTCACGCCATTGTGGGGTCAACACAAGCAGCATGTCAGGGGCAAGCGATGCTGTGAAGCTACGGCTGCCAGTCATTCTCTGTGAGTCATCCATTTATAATTGCCATAAAAAACGTCAATGTGTCGACTATTTCAATCTACATATTAACGTTATTTACATTTAGTTCAGACAGAAATCTGAAATGGAGACAGGCGAATGTGAGTCGATAAAATACACATTTTCATCTACAGGTTTAGAGATTGAAACTGTAGTAAAAGGTGTATTAAAGCTAGTAATGCATTAATATGTCTCCCAAGATATTATTTTCAAAGTGTTTTTAGCCAACATCAAAATGCTGCTTGCAGTAAAGCATGCAAGACTCCTATTCCCTAGATGTACTGCGATATTTTCACATGCACAACAAATTTAAAAGCAATAGGCTCTGGGACAGACACTCACTGGTCAGGAATGCTACGTGTACTAGGCATAAGGCCCCATACAGCCTCCACCATACTGGAGTGTCATGTGTGGGAAGTGGACTCCTGGCTACAGAGCTACAGAAACATTCAGACTTCCAGCTAATGAAAGAGGACCAGTAAAGTTGTGAGCTTCCTTCCTTTCATTGAGTGCTTTGAGAGGCAGCAAAAACTTGCCAACCTCTTCAGCTTTCATCAGAAACTTGCAAGACCACTCTCAAATCAAAGCCGACCAACAACGGATCTCCTCTGTGACACGGCCAAGCACCGGGCGATCACTTTGATTGATAAAGACCTGAAGTATGGAGCACTATAGGCACGGCAATCACTTTATTATTAATCAGTAGATCGAAGTAGATTATCTTATTGTCCTGAGGAGCTCATAAATAATGAACTGGATGCACAGTAAGGGGTTTTTATGTGCCCTTTACTTCCTCCAGTGCCTGGACTAAAGTTATTGTTTCATGAGCGAGCAGGATTTCTACGAGTTCAACCAGTGGCCAAAGACTGAGCTCTCCCAGCATACCGGGCTTAATAAAACAGTCCTGCTTCATGTCAGCCATTAGCAGACGGGTGTTGTTTCTTCTCGGAGCCACTGCCTGTTGGATTCCTTTCCTCACCTAATCACCCTCAGGCAAATGTACATTAAACAAACATTTAGAAAGGGGGTCCCAAGCCAGCAGTAGAGGAAATGGTTAAAGTGGGTGTAGGCGTATCCCAAACACAATGCAACGCAAAACACTCATTTACACACAACAACTGTAAAAGGAAGAAAATCAAAAAGAGAATGGACGAAGGAACACATGGAATAGTTTGAAGTTTGAAGACGCTAAAAGTATATTTGTGGTGATGGATCTCCTTGGTTGGTTCAATACTATTATTTGATAAATTGCAGTTTAAGATCTTTCATAAAGACATGCTGAATGAGTTGTTGATAAGTAAGTTTCAAATCTTTAGCAGCTCCTTTCCATAAGGGAAGTTTTCAAACCAATCAGTCAGTATGTTTTTCTGATAAAACTTCTGTCTCTTATGAAATGTGATTGCGAGCGTACACGACTGGTTGATCTGTATTTTACTGTTGCCATCACCCGCCCAGGGACAACAGATGGAAAATAGCTAGTTAGCTAAATCTGGTACAAAGCATCTTTTCTCTTCTGAGACTAATGTTTGTTTTGTACACTGTCCCTGATTCAAATCAACTAATAAACTAAACTGAAGTATTATAACTGACATAAAAGACTTTGGTCAATCATTGACTTACCCTGATATCATTTTTTGTCTTTTTTGTGTTTTTTTTAGGAAGTGGTACTGAAAACAGGGTTTCAATCATCTTTCAGTGACGATTGTCAGTAACAGATTTTTATAAATCATAAAATTTTATTTTGACAAGCAGGTCTGTGTTAATCTTTACCTACTAATGTCGTCAAGTATTTCAATCGTGATACTTTTACCCATTGTTTTCAAATGTTTTAATCTCCATTGTTTTAATGATCAATGGCATTGAAACATATAGAAACTGCAGATCATCGTTCATATCTAACCAAAAGCTGCCGCAAGCCAAAGACAGCACTGTTGAAATTGCATAAATACGTTGGCAACATTTTGGTAAAGAAATAAAGCTAATTGTGCAATTTCAACAATGTGCAGGAGTTTGTCTGCAATTTGTGTTAATAACAAACAAGAAATGACTCAATATTGGGCGCCTACGACTTGTGTCTTTGTTCCCATGGTATCGAATCAGGTGATTCTATCGTTTCATTTTTACGAGTATCATATCTAAGTTTAAAATTCTAGTAGCGTGACAACCCTGACTCTTCAATAAAGATAAGTATGTCCAAAGAAGGATGTTTAAATGATGATAATGAGTCAATACAAACATGGATGAAGTTACGATCTCCAAACACATTCAAACTTTTAAACCACCGACTGTTCAAAGTGTCAACAGAGGACATACAACGTCTCAGTCTAGTATTTACTGCGAGCAAACACAGAAACAATTTTGCTAAAATGATTAATTGCTCGATGCACAGACACTTAAGCATCCAGACAGATGAAAACACCACATCAACAAACAGTCTCTACAGTCTGCAGCACATTCCTGCAGTGTTCAAACATATGGGGGAAAAAAAGGCAGGTATACTCTCTGTACCGAAAAGAAGACCAGACAAAATATTCTGCTCGCACTCTAAAGCTGTCAGAAAAGCAGCAGTACAGAAGAGTTCTTAGTTCTGTTACTGTTGAAGCAGAGACCACATTGCCATTACACTGTTGTTTTTGTTTGGGCTTTTATGCCTTTATTAATGGGACAGTGGATAGAGTCAGAAGCAGAAACGAGAGAGTGGGGAATGACATGCGGGAAAGGAGCCGCAGGTTGGAGGATGATCGTCGTCGTACATGGGCTGCTCGAGGCTATCCGGCACCCCGCCCTAAAGACATTAAGATGGAGCGGCATAGACTTCTCTTAGCATGGTAATCATTTTTTTAAGGTTATAGATAGCTCTCATTGTTGTCATGTTATTAAAGTCATGTTCACATGATTGCAGAGAGGCAGCTTCTATTGAGACTTACTTGAAAACATTTGTATAAGCCTTTCGATTGTGGGATTTCTACAGCAGCGTCCTGACCACTGACTAGTTTATGACCTAATAAAAACAGATAATGAAATGAAACACAACAATAGTTAAAAATCAGTGCTGAATTCTTGTCAAGGTATTTGAGAATGTGTTTGCTGTTCTCCCACAGGTATTATATCCCTAAAGAGTCCTGTACTGTTTATCGTTGCCTGCACAAGATTTTTTTTTTTTTTTATGTAATGGTTTTAATAGTTTGAATTAAGGTTGGGGGGCAACAGTACTATTTCCACTTTGATAGAGGATGCAGAATAGATTGATTCAGTCTAGTTTTTCAACATACTGCAACTTCAAGGGGACCCTATATTCAACTGCTTCATTCCTGCTCTTACAAAGCGTGTCTACTCTCCCTGTGGAAAGTTCCCTGTCAGGTTTTATAAGGCATACTTCCTGAAATATAGATCTATTTGAAATTCTTGAAAATGTTGCCTGGGAAATGTGCATGAACCATAAATGCATCCTGGTGTAATATCACACGGGGGAGGCCGAACGCCCTGACAGTAATTGCATGAGAGCACGTTATTTTTTCTACAAACTTTGTTCTCACTGCACTTCTCTGGCTATTTTTTTTTCTAACCTTGGCCATAATAATAAATAAGCCCCTAGGGTCTTTGCATCTGCTTATCGCTGCTGCCACAGTAATCTGACACAGACATTTGCCGGGCCTGACATTTACACAGAAGAAGGGGAGTACATTCCTTTTTCTCGTCCTGGTAAATCTGTTAGCCATTAGCCAGTGTCAGACAGATGCAGGGACCAAATCCATAAGCTTCACTCAGGAATGGCTTGGTCATGCAAGGGTCAATCACGCACGGGTTATTATTTTAGAGTCAGATGATGCATACCTGCTACGGCAGTTATGTGACGTGAGAGAAGATAGTTTGAAAGCTCCTCCTGGAAATAAGTTCAAGGAAGAGTTGCAACAGCAATTTGTAAATCCTTTAACACATGTTTGTAAGTCCTTACTAATTCTTTCAGATTCACTTCAGTTGGTTTCATCAGTAGAACTAATGAAATGTCTTGGATAGCAAGGACTTAAACACATGTTGGGACCATAAACTGTCTATAAAGATGACTAAAACAACAGTCCCTGCTGGGGACTGTACCAACCTGTGGGATCTTTGCCATATTATCAGTAAGTTAAATGTGTGCTTTGGTAAGCAGAACAGGCGTAGCCTTGATTCCACCATCCAGCTCCCTTCTGTGCATGTCTTGATTCCAAACTACGTCACTAGTACGATATGTTAGCGCCTGTCACAAGGCTATTTTGGTTTCAATTTTGTACAACAGAAGGAAATTGAGACGCGACGTCCATTTTTATATACAGTCATTGATAGGACCAATAAAAGCTGTGAATGATGTAAACAGGAAGTTGTTGTACCATTAAAGTCTGTAATTGATCTCATTATAATTACATTTGTATTAAGCAGAATTAAATATACAACATATTATACGTCAGTTAATTTCCAGTTCTGGTGAACGGGTATATAGTTTCATAACTTTTGGTAGCTAAAGTTAATTTTGTCAACTTTATTAGTCTGTTTCGTATCACTGTATGAACTGTATGAATATAGGTCTTCTCAAATGTCATGATCATAATCAAGCTTTTTTTGAAGAATCATGTGATACATTAACAAAATAGGCTCTTTAGCCTAGCATGCTAACATTAGGTAACTATCAGTTTTAGCTAGAAAGTTTGAGTTGAATACATCTGAACAGCGAAACTAGAAACTAAAGCTAGTGGAACACACTTCAGGATCAATGTTCATGTTTATTGTTTTCAGTCTTGCCCGTTGCAGTTATGCACAATTCTTCTTGATAAATCCCAAAATACTTTTGTTGATTCCACAGGCTTTCCACAACATGCCTAGAATTATGACATAACAGTTAAATAGGTTGTGATATAGTTAATAGTGATACTTATGTCTGTTGAACCCTGTTGCAAAAAAAGACATCAGAGAAGTTGTAGCAGTTGCTTGAGACTATGTGGGATAGATGACAACAACCAGTATTGTATTTTTTATTAATTGTCCGGTCATAATGCCTTATTAGCAGGACATTTTAAACACGTTAATAACAATTTTGGAGCCAACATCCCTTTTTGATGTGATAAAGGAAAATGTGGCTGATATTTAATATATTATATTTTTTTGATTGATGGAGTATCAAAGATAAGAAAGTACAAGTTATTTTGACATGAAGCAAAAACAGCTATTACAAGGAAATGGCTAAAACCTGACCCTTCTATTGATGAATGGATCGACATGATATATTAAATATGTGTTATTGAAAGGCTGTCATTTTCCTTCAAAGTTGAAAACGAAAGATTTTACCCATTTTAGGCCAAATAGATGGAAAAGTATGTCAAACATATAAGGCCAGACTAACGGATATAAAGGAGTAAATTGGTGAAAATACAATCTACTATTTGCTTTATTCTTGCATCATTTAGCTTGCCCTGTATTTATTTTTCTTCTCTCCTTCTTTTACCCCTCCAAGGTGAAAACTCCCTTTGTTTTTTGTCAATAATTCAAGCTAATGTTAGTTACATATAAATATCAAATGTAATGCTGCTTAAATGTGCTCAAATGTAAACAATGTTGACAGAACAGTCTTAAACTGTTGTCATGTGAAATGCTGAATGTAAGAGATTGCTTTTCCTAAATAAAACATATATTTAAAGAAAGTTAAGTTTGTGGATTTCTTAATTTATCTCAACTTCAATACTCAAAACATTTCATGGAAAGTTGCTGACAGATCTGATTAAAAAAACATGTGCATTTTTCAAAGAGATTCCTCATATGTTTTCTTTTATCTTCTATAGGCAGCCGTCTCTGCAGCTGGCTGAGGGATTCAATATGCATTTCTATACTGTGACAGGCCAATCTTTCATAAGGACAATAAAGTACTGAACTTGTTGGAGATTCATAGTGAGTAATTATTTCAATATTTGCATCATCAAAGGTCTCATTTTACTGTTGATTCCAGCAGTCATAAATGTCAAGAAGCAATCACCTTGGTAAACAATTGCATCAGGATAATCTTCCCCATAACTCTGTCATAATCCACTGGAGATGCCCTACATATTTTCTGCATGCATATGAAGAGTTCAATGTTCTTTGTGTTTTAAACTAAAGCATGTCCTTAAGATCACAATGTGTTCTCATTCAACCCTTGCATTTCCTACACATGTTGGTAGTTTTTGTTTATCTTGGTTTAATATTCCAACCATGCTATTTACATTTAAGGACACAACCTACTTCATTAGCAGGGGACTCTGCATTGGGACATAAACAGTGAGGTGTGGTATCTTCAGATATGGTCAGAATTCTTATGGATATTCTCGCACAACTGACTAATATGTTTGTTCTTCAGATCAGTTCTTCTAGATTTTCCCAAAACTTTTGCCCAAATCCAAAATTCTTCTGCAAATAGATTTTAAACAAGCATCATCATCAGTCCAACTACAGACTTTCTGTCAAAGACAGATTGATAGCATGTTATAATGCCCACTAATTCAAGTATTATTCATTGAAAATGGGTGCAAGAGATGGTTAAAAGTGTAATTCTTGGGCGCCAGTAGGATAGTGGTTAGTGTGTGCACCCCATGTACAGTACAGAGGCTAAAGGCCTTCAAATCTGACCTGTCGCTCTTTTCCCACATGTCCCCACTCTATTTCCCCAATTTCTTTCTCTATCCACTGTCCTGTCTCTCCAATAATGGCATAAAAAGCCAAACAATTAATCTGAAAAAAAGAGTGTAATTCTGTAACAGACTGTAAATATGGATAGACGTAGCCTGAGTAATGTCACCCATCTGTTACTACAGGGGACTTTGGAGTCCCATCGATGGGGGTCGCCATGCTGAAAATGCTGTCTCAACCTAACTTTCAGTCACCCTAACGACAGACTGATAGCTGAAGCGGGTTTTAAGCTTTTAGACAAACCGTTATACATTGTACCTGCAGTCAATCAGGTCAGCTACGAGCCTAATGGTGAATAACGGATAAGATAAGTTCCAAATATTCACCCCCCGTTCCGATCAAGACATGAGTTAATCAGACCAATTTTGTTTTTTTGAACCAGGCTGTAAACATGTCAGTCTCTGCATGTAAAAGTGGGCTATTTTGACTTTGTCTGTATGCGCCTTTTGGTGCTTCTGCAGCCAGCCTCAAGCGGACACTCGACAAACTGCAGGGTTTTGCACTTCCTGGTCAGCTTAATTTTCAACACCGGAGGTTGCAGCTTGTTGTGTACAACTTTTAAAAAGAACTGGACTGTCAGGGTGAGCTTTAATACCACGAAACTCGTAGACGTAACAAGCAATTGGAGCTTCAAATGTGTGTTTGCATGGCAGCTTGGCCTCAGACTTCACTCAGAACTTACTAGAAATGCTGGTTCTTGCCTGGTTTTATTTTTTTAGCTTACATGACAGTGTTTCTATCCAGATCCACCTGTAAGTTTTAATGCTACAGACAAATAAGCATCTTTCCATTGATTTTCTGTCTGATTTCATGACAGCAAATCAATGGTCCACAAATCAGTTTTAATTTAGGATGATAGGTTGGCAAAGAGTTCATTGGAGAAAAGCCATCTTCCTAAATGCTTTTGAATTTTTAGAGCCTAGAATAATAAGTTGCTCTCACTGATACTGCATTCACCCATTTGGCTATAGAGACAATTTTAGAAGCTGTGACTACCTGACGACCACATAAACAAAAAAAAAGTAGTAGAAAATTCTACCCTAAGAGTAATGAGACGCGTCCCTGTGACCTCTACAGTGAACTTAAACACTGCATGCATTCAAATAAACTAACACATACCTTTTTAAGAAACGTGCATACACCACATTCCTATAAAACTGTATAAATCAGATTGTTTGTTCAACACAAACATGGCTTTTGACGTACGAAGTTAACCAGACTGACGGTGTTTTATCACTGATTTCCCTTTAGGTGTTTAACTTGAAGAGAACAATTATATGGATTCCCATATAGGCTACTGTAAACAGGCTCAATACTGTACATCTGTGTAGTCCTTGTGTAAATAACATTCCTCCCATAATAGCTAGCATGTGGGGAGACATTCAATCAGCTAGACCTTCACACAAAAGGTTTGTTTAATGTATTTTCTGTTTCATGCGGCTGCTGGAAACTCTTTGATAAGATTAGTTAATTGCTTTGAATCAATATTATCGAGAGCAAATTTATTATAACGATGTAACATGCATGACCGGTCTTTGTTCTCGACTGCATGTCAACCATTTTTACAGTGTTAAAGTTGTATTATACTTTCAGTTTAACAAGACTCATTACATTAATCATGTACACAAAACTCCTCCCAGTTGTGTGGTCTGCTGAGTAGCTTGCGTGAGAAGTCATTTTCTATTTTTCTCCTTCTTTCTTCTTCGCAAACATGGCTCAAACCACCAATCTTTTACATCCTGTGCATTGAGAGTCCGCTCCTCATGTCGTTTAAGGCAGGATGTTTTTTTTTGGGGGGGGGGGGGTTTGTTTTTTTTGTCACAACATCCCCCCCTTGCTTCTGTGTTTCCCTGTTTCTATGGGAAGTCTTGGGTTGTGGTCCAATCATTTTAGTTTTTATTAAGATGTGATGATAAGGTGGAAGGTTGATTGCTGCATGAGGAAAGGGTGCGGCAAAGGCCCTCCACTAGGCGTCATTTAAAGAGAGCCTGCGCTAGATAAAGCAATTATAATATCACTGCAGGGAGAGTGTGTGTTTAAAAATGCAGCATGACATCAGGATGCACTACAGAGGAAGCTGCAGCACTGGCTATCAAAGGCTTTCATCCAACAATAATATGACAGCAATTCCTTTCAGGCAGGGTGGACTTAAAAAGTTTAAGATAAAGACTGTGGGAAATCAAAGACAAAAACAACAAGAGGGGCTTCATGTGTCCTTTTGACACATCTCTATCTTTTAACTGTGCTATGCGTATATTTAGATTCACATTTACAACTGAAAAGGACGCGACAATTCGTGTTTATTTATCATCCGTCATGCGTCGCCACTCTTTTAGTGGATTTCTTGTCACGTTTGAGAAGAAGTAACACTTAGAAGAAGAAATGTCAGAATTGAAACTAAAAGAATGTTATCATGTATTTAGTGCTTGCAGTATCCTGGGACCACAACTTGCTCGTGTTATCTTTGTAATTTGCGGAAACTAGAAACTACAGCAAAGATTTATCTGTATGTATGAGCAAATACAAGGAGTCCCATAACACCAAAAGGAACCCAAGCTAACCCACCCCAACCACTCAAATAGATGGCATACTGTGGCTGTAGGCGGTAAGCATGACTTTAAACATATTTGTAGACGTTACAGTTTGTAATGGAGCCAAACTCACACAGGAAATCAGCTAATGCCATCAAGTACTGTCATTTTAATGTTCATATATTGAAACCTATCTTTTATCTTTTTAAAGATTTTGTTAATGCTCAAAGATGCTTAGATGCATCAATTTATATCAATTCCACAGCTGCAAGCAAACTGCATGCCATGTTGCTGAAAGTTGAGCTTATTTCATCTTTTATCTCCTTGAAATGTAAATAATAACCCTTTGTGCAGGCTTCAGAGGGTCTCCTGCCATTCATCTTCCCGCTGTCATGGAAAAGCACATAACTGCAATTTCTCTGTATCACGTTTTGCACATGTGGTTTTGGTCCCACAGCATTCACCCTGCACTCACGCACCTCTGTCCGCACTCTTTTTGACTAATGCCTGCTGCACATCCCACGGTAACATGATAAGCACGTCACTAAATCCTCAACACACCTGTTAAAAATTTGAAAGCTCTCAGCGGAGTTCAAACAGCACTGTACTGTATATCTGCAGTTGTGTGCAAAGCCTTTTCGGTACATTGCTCCTAAGACGGGAATGTTGCTGAAATGAAGTTTACGTTTTTGACCGACAGGAAGGGATTTCTCTCATCTAAACTTACAACATACCAGCCATCTAAGGCTTTACTGTTTCTGTTTGGCCTCTACATGTCGCCATCATTTCTCTCCCATCTTGCCTGAATTTGAAATTCTACAAGATGTTTGTCCTCTTAAACCCCTTGTACAAAGCAAGTACTACACAAGGCACTATAGGATGCCGTGTAATTGGCCTCACTTAAATAGCATAAAGGGCCACAGCAACATAAACATGATGAGAGCTTGTGATTGTTCTTGATAGCTTGCAACTAACATGCTGATTACCCGCCTGCATAGGCTTCCCTCCGAGCGGGCTTATCAGGGTTTGCAACTGTTCCCCTCAGCCGCAGCCACAGGAAACGAGGGGTGGGGTACGTTCAAGGGAGTGTGCTGAGAGAGCAGCCGGGGAATGGAACGAAGGACTGTCTATACACTATCATCCTCTCCTTGACAAAACCATTGTGCTTGAGTTTTGTGGTAAGGATTTAAATGTGGAAGCAAAGTACCTCAGATAACAGATGTCCAAAATCCTGGTCTGTTTTTTTTTTTTTTTTTTTACTTTTAAGTTATTCCAAATGGTCAAATCTGTCACTGGACCAGAGATATTTCTCTACGGTTAAAACCTGACTGATTTGGAAATTGGTTTGAATGGACACAAGCCTCTGGGTTTCAAGTTGTACACAACAGATGCACATTCGTCAGTTTTTCAACAAAGTGTTGGCCAACAAGGTCACAGCAGCTCGGCTAGCAGCCCCCTAGCACTGCTAATAAGAGGCAAAGAAATATTCATTTCTAACGTGTTACTACTTTCTTCAGTGTTTTAAACTAGTTCTCATTAAAAGGTCTGTTTCTTTTTACTTGTTCTGTTCTTATAAATGTGATGAAGTAAATGAAATGCTACAATTATGAAAACACAGGGATGGATTAAAATGGTATTTCTCTTTGTAAACAAGTGGAAAAATCATATACACCATCTGTAATACAGATAACCCAGACTTCCTTTGTATCCGCTGGTCATTGAAAAACCTCTCTCCTTCAGCCGTGTGTCTCATCTTGCGCTTTAATAACAGACACCCACTGAGAGACTGAAGTGGACTACTTCTTGGACTCACGCAGGCACACTGACCCCTGCTCAGACTGTCTCATTATACCAGGCTTAAAAGGGCTGCTGTTGGTATGTGGAATGCAGAAGAAGATCTGACGATCAAAGTAAACAGCCAAACATTCAAAAGAGTTTCAGCAACCTTCAGTAAAATACCTGGGAGTTCAAAGAAGACAACTTTTTTACAGATGGAAATGTGAAATATGTACCACGCTTATGTGTACAATCCCAACATATGCATTCATTTACAAGAGATTCCTGTCTTGATTGTAGGACAGAGTGGTATCTACTGAACTGTCTATGAGCAAAGACACTATAGAGACTGTGATTCACTACAGTGGGGTCAGAGGCTGTTTCATAACTAAAGCCAACATACAGTATGCACACCTGTCAAAGTGTCTCCGAGTTCAGCACTGAACATTTATCTGTTCCATGATCCGACCTGGCCCTGACCTCTGTGGTAACATGCACACAGTATTTCAACAGTGTCAAAGAGGGATATAAAGAAACAAAGGCTCAGGCCATGTGTCTTAAACATTATGATAATGTTTAGATCATCTCTCTCAGCCAGCTGTGTTTGGAAGCCATCGTTAAAGATTAAGAGGTAAAATCCTTAACCTTCAGTGGACTT
The DNA here is from genome assembly GCA_020745685.1 of Tautogolabrus adspersus. Lineage (NCBI taxonomy): Eukaryota > Metazoa > Chordata > Actinopteri > Labriformes > Labridae > Tautogolabrus > Tautogolabrus adspersus. The sequence continues at coordinate 22,693,912 of CM036543.1, forward strand.
TTAGTTCAAACAATTTGCCACAAAGTGCCAGCTGTGCCCAAAAAGACTAATGGTTTCTTTCAAGCAGAAAGCATGGTAGGTCTCATACAAGCATGCAGTATATTTTTAACTTGCAGCTTCTGGCATTCAGAGCTTTGCAAGCAGGGCAGACCTGCAGTGTCACTTTAACCTGCAACACACTGGAAACAGAAATTGAATAACCACAAAGGTTTCCTAGCCGATGTGTCGGCTTCATACAAGACTTCAAAGTATCTCATGCTGAAGCGATGTCAATATACACTACAGGACCTCTCCGATTTAATTATCAGGCCTCATAAATCAAGCTAGATTACTAAATGTATTTCTCATGCAAAGCCCTGTAGAGCTCACGCACATTTATGTAGAAAGCTGTATGTGATGTAACATAGATACCACACCCAACAAACCACTTTACAGTTGTGATTAATGAAGCAGAAAGATCTGGGTTTCGTCTGTCACACAGACCGACCCGGGGTCCTACTCAAGGATATACATATGTCCATAAGGAGGAATCCCCCAACTCAGGAATGCAGTGTTGAGCCCCTGAGAACCCCAAAGGAGGAGTGTTTGCATATCTTCACACGAGAGCAGAGGTCTGTATCATGTAGCGTGACGGCAGGAATCCTCACGAGGGCACGCTGGTCCTCATTACGAGTGATAAGAAGGTAATGCTTTAGAGTTGGGGGCACCCAATGATTATGCATGTGGAGTTGACCTTTGCATGAGAAAGAGCTGGAAATAAAACAAAACAGCCACATGGAGGAATGTCCATAAAAAAAATCAGCTGCAAGGTCATCGACCCCATATACCACTCAAGATTGGCCAAGTGAACTGTGAGTTATTGGAGAAAATGACTAAGATACATTTAAAAGAGGTAAGATGGTTCCTCCTAGGCCAGCACGATATGATGAAAATCTGAGAGGTGCTATTTCATTGTTCAAAACTGTGAAGACGATATGAGGTACGATAGATAAACACATAATAAAGCAAATATATCCCTTATTACTTACAATTTCTGTCTATTTGCTGTTCAACATAATTTATTAATTTATTGTAGTACCTGTGATGTCAGGGGATAAAAATCAAGTTATGAATGAATTGAAATTATTTGTTCTCTTAGAAAAGGGGCATTTCCCTTGATTTAAAATCCGGAGTCCACCCAGTCTGAGACCGAGACAAAAATGCTTTAGAGTCCAAGACGAAACCGAGACCTTCAAAAAAAGATCGCGAGAGAACTATTTTGAGTACAACAACACAACATATACCTTGTAAATCTAAGATTGCTCAATATAGCAGGGGGTTTTTTCACCATTAAATCAACAGCATTTAATCTGCTGACAGCTGGTGGGAGCTTCTTCTTATTGTCAAAACAGACTGACCAATATGCCCAAGTCTCTGGGTGTGCTTATTGAAATATTTTGTTTATGCAATGCGATATAAGTCCGTCTTTTGTAATGTGTTTAATGTTCATATTGCCATAAAAATGACATTTTGTGAGCTTCTAACACACCAATGCGTTTTGATTTTGATGTGCTGTGATACTGAATTTAAATAAACTAAACTAAATAAAAGCTCGACAGGCATCAGTGAAGATCACATTTTCTTCTTAGTATGACTATCCTTAAAACAGACTTCTCAGTAATTCTACAGCACCTGCTTTAGTTAAGGCACATTTATTTCAGGATGTGGTTGAGTTTCATCAGAGAGAGTAATTATCAAAAGTCTACATATGAGGTAATGAATCTCCAAACCTCTATTTGACCAGGTAACAGAGGATAATACAGTCAGTCTGGTTTGAAAGCAGAGCAGGACATCAGAGAGGGTTGTGTAGTTATGTGCATTGCATAACCTCACGTGGGGAGTCACAGTTAAAGGATGGAGCACATTTGAGCCTGATGGCTTGTTTATTTTCCACCAATCTGCGCTTTACGGTGGGGTTGTGAGTGAGCAGAGATAAATCGCTTAATGGTTTTCCTGGAATGTGAAGTTCACAGGGAGGCTAGATTAAAAACTGATAAAATAATTTGTTGTTTGGCCCAGCTGTTTCTTCTCTGCTTTGTTGCTTTAGTATTCAAACTTTCTCAAACAAGCCAAGTCAACACATTTACTTCCAGGAGCAACAAAAGGTTTGATTGATGAAATTTCCAAACTTTAAAAATAAGAGTAACAGCGGGTTGTTTTTACACAATGGAAAAGGAGAATCTGACATATGTCTCCTGTATCAAATCAACGACAGAGAGAAACAGAGATTCAAACCTAGCAAGCACCTTTTCTGTCTACGTCCTCGTCCCAAACTAATAATGCTGGAAACCTACCTACTAATATGTTACCAAGAAAAGGTCATGCTCCTGCTAGTCTGTCATCGACCATGCTGGCTGTACTATTATTTTCATTGCCCGCACATCACTATCGACCTCTTCTCGCAGCAACACTAGCAACAAAGCTAACCAAATTTATAAAAAGCCTACATTATACTCATTTCACCTTTTATATTGTCAGTCAGTGACCCCCCCCCCCCCCACATGCCCATTTTCTTCTGATTGGCTGGCCAGCTCTATGGAAGCCTTCTGGGGGCTGAACGCCGCTGGGTTGCACTCGCATGCTCACAGAACAGACAATGAAAACGGCTCCTCAAGCATATGTAGAGAACTGAAGTCGACTCGTGAAAATCTGGATTTCATATCAAGGAACTACTACGTCATTTGCAAAACAAGCCGTTTAGCGCACTCTGCAAACCTTCCCAAGGATTACTCCAACATACATTTACCTGAAGAGCTAAAACATGGCCCACGTCTAGTACGGGCATCCAGCATTGTGACACTATGAGTTTTAAAATGAGGATCAGCATAATAGGTCAATTCTAGGTAGCTGCCAGTTAGCAGATAGTTGTGTTGCCAACAGAAAAATGTTTTCCCCCATAAAAATACATCTCATTAAATTCTGATGGCCACACCCCTTATCTGGCCTTAATGCTCCTACAGAGAAGCTAACATTTAGACAGAGCAACCCAGATAATAAGCTAGCTTTCTGCATGTTTATGTTTTGTCCAAATCACTATTGTCCAAACATCTGACTTGTGTTCAAAAGCACACATTTGTTTGTCTAAGTTGACAAAACGGATTATCTTAACAAAATGTCTAAATGGGGAATTCTGTGCACTCAAGGTTAAAGGAAAAATGTTGGCAAAAGCAGCAAGTTGACAGCTGCGGTACCTCAGGGATACCCCGCTGTGAAATGTGAGATTCTGGATCAGAATCTGCATTTACTGTTGTTGAACAGTTTTCACAACAAACAATTCTCATGCTTTCCATCAAAGCGGATTGATTTCAGCTGAGTGGAGAAAATGTGATCCTTTTGGCTAAACAATGAAGAACTTTGGACATTATAATGGTTCTAATAATTACAGTTTTAACATTATACAAACATTTCTCAGGGTTGGAGCTACTCCAGGGAACATCAGAATTCGGTTGAATGGCAGGAGTTAAACTAACACACTTTGTTTTAAGTTTTAAGATTTAAATCCAATTTTACAAGGATGAAGGTATGAATGAAACAGAACATATATACTGTTCAAATCTGTTAGTCGTATCATTTGTTTAAAAAATGTTTTAAAAATAAACAGAGGCTTTACACATTTTAAAACCTTCACTATCAGATAAATACGTAGAACACAACCTGGAGTATGAAAGAATAATGAGTCAGCAGGAGTAGATTCATTTGAGCAGGGCTGCAGAGTTTTTGATTTCTCTCAACATTTGGAAGTAATTTCCCTGAGGGTCTGGGAAAACCCTTGGTACGCTGAGATCCAAGACAAACAGAGATGTGTCGCTGCAAGTGATTAACTACTCTGCTCATTCATAAAGCTCTTGGCCTATAATGAAGGACCTCTGGCCTGAAGTAATTTGGGGAGAGGCCTCAGATTGACACCACACTCACTGTGAGAGCCACTTAATGGATCAGAACCTGCAAGCCAACCGGAGTAGAAGACTTGGATAGTTTCCAATGGGAAAGGAAGTACATGCCTGTACTGTGTAAGGGTTGATAGTAAAGGACTTGCTCATGAAGTAACCTGATACAGTTACACACACAGTCTGTAGGGGTTAGAAGTGGAGTGATCATGCACAGCACTTGTCAGAGCAACAAGAGACAAAAAGGTTACAAGAGGTTACTTATTCACTTACAGGTTTTAATTGCAGAAAGTTGATATGAGCCCTTTTCTAACATGCTGTGCGAACGCAATGGACGAATATTTCAACCTGACTCTATCCAGTCTTTGTGTTGCACTGTCCTATGTCTTTTTAGTTATTGTGTTTTTGTCCACTGATGTCAATCACATTTTTTCTTCTAGGGACAATAAAGGTCTTTTTTCCGCCCCCTGGACAAATGTCTGCCATAAGTGGGGGTGAGCCTATGTCTGAACGCAGCAGGTAATATTCAGGGAAAACATGACAACATTACAAACATGAAAATGCTTCTTTTACTTGATTAGATATAGTTCAATGTTAATCATTTTTATTCGAGGATCCACTCAAATTATCCTCTTAAAACGTTTGGAATATTGTGTGAGGATTAAAGGTGCTGCACTCAAGTGGTTTCAGTCCTACTTGACAGATAGCAGCTTCTCTGTCCACCTGGGGGATTATTTCTCTGAGACGGCAGCACTTAAGTGTGGTGTCCCTCAGGGTTCTGTTTTGGACCTCATCCTTTTTTAAAAATGCTGCCCCGGGGTCTATTTTTGAGAAAAATTACGTCTCGTTCCACATTTTTTTACAGACTTAACCTAAATGGAAACAAGACAGAGATCATCATGATTGGACACCCTGAACTGATGGATGTGGCCACTGATGGCTCTCTTGCACCTAATATGCAGCCTTCTGTAAAGAGCCTTGGTGTTTATTTTGACAATGATTTCAAATTAGACAGGCAGATTTCTTCCATTGTTAATTCTAGCTTCTATCTGCTGAGACAAATAGCCAAAGTGAAAGCCTATCTCCCTCTCAATGATTTAGATAGGGTGATCAATGCATTTAAAACGTCTTGACTCAACAATGGTTGTTTGTGGGTTTGGACCAAGCAGCAAGTGTCCGCTTGGGGCCGGCTGTAGAAGCACTGGAAGTCACATACACACCCCTTCAAAAAAGCCTTTTTTTTACAGCAGAAATTAACATGTTTACAGCCTGGTACAAAAAACAAAATTGGTCTGATTATCTAAAGTATCTATCTATCTATCTATCTATCTATCTATCTATCTAATGTCTCTGTCAGCACACACTGTAAAGGGGGTGAATTTGTTGATAACCCAGTCCAATCCCATAGCTGACCTGATTGACAGACGGGTGCAGTGTAGCTGTTTGTCAGGAGGCTTAAGACCTGCCTTTTTTTTTTTTACAGTCTATGGTTTGAAACAGGTGGTCATTTAACACATGCCTCCTGACAAGAAGCAAGGGACCACATTAACCCTGTGCTGCTTTCCCTCCACTGGCTTCCTGTCCACCACATGGTTGATTTTAAAATGTTATTGTTGACTTTTGTCAACTTTTTGTTGGCCCCTAATGGATTTGCACCGCCTTACATAAGTTCATACTCCAGCTAGAGCATAGAGGTCACCAGCTGCTCCTGGACGTACCCAAAACAAGGCTTAAAACCAGGAGTAATGGAGCTTTTTCGCTAGCTGCCCCAAACCTGTGGAACCGTTTACCACTTCAAATAAGAGATACCCCTACTCTTGAATGTTTCAAATCCCTGTTGAAGATCAATTTCTTCTGTTTGGCTCTCATTTCGGAAAATAATTGTTTTATCCCAACAGATTTTAATATTGTTTATGATATTTTGATCCAAATTGACTTTACTATTAAATTTAATATATTTTTATGATGTATTCTAGTTTCATCTTGTAATGCCATTTGGTCAACCTTGGTTGTTTTAAAATGTAGGAGTAACAGTGTTCAGTGGAGCAAATTAAAGAGGTATTTCAAAAAGAAGCTACTGTATTGAGAGTTAAAAATAGAATATGTATCTACTGAGGCATTCCTCTCCAAGAATTTTCTTCTACAAATGTAAGACATGAAAGAAATGCATCTATCAAACTATTTAAGTCAAGTTAACAAACATGAATTTGACAGTAAAAAATGAGGAGGAAAGTGAAGTCGTTAAGAATTCCTAAGTGTCTCTCTTTCATATGTGTTTTGCTTAGTCCCCACTGACGTCCACAAAGGAAACCCATCCCTGTGAGCAAAGTGCATGAGGGGGGTGTTCACAACCCGTGCCTCAGTTTTCTGCCCTGTCATTGGTCACCACGAAAGCTACATTAGTTTAAAACCAGACACAACCTTTCTCCCTCCTTTCACATAGCACAACCCCTAAAAAGGACCGAAATAGATCAACCGACAGTGTGTGTGAGTCAGACTGTAAGAGATAAGCAGAGTTGGTCTCAGGATGCCTGCGTACGCCACCAACATGAGGCTGAAGTTCCCTATTGTGGCCTTGGCTTTGGAGATTATCACCATCATTCTGTTTGCAGTGTTTGTGGTCTATGATGATGGAAAACATCATGGGCATGGTGCACACTCCAATGAGACCCACCATGAAGGACCGCCAATGGAGCTCTATCCCAGTAAGTCTACCTGGGGATGCTCGCTGAGGGATGCTCTGATACAGGATGCATTAATGTTTGGTCAATACACTACTTTTACAACTAGTTTTTAAGAGGTTAAAATAATGGATTATAAAGTTATTCATTAAATAATTGCACAGAAGTGTTTGGGAAAGCTCTCAAATTTATTTTTTTCCCCCCTAAAAATGAATATATCCACAGATCATTCATGTTTTCCAGTTTGGTTTTTCAGTCTTAAACTTTGAAGTGCTGACTGACCTCAAAAAGGTTGTCTTTCTTTATTGGAAAAATGTGAATTCTGTTTTCAGGCTGTAATTTGCCAATTAGCTTCAAACAGAAATAGAGGCTGTTTCCCAGAGTAGGTCTGCTGAATGCAATAAGGGAAGTCATGGGGCTGCAGCTGAGGAGTCCAGAGGATCCTGCAGGGGAAAGTGTCATGTCTCCCACAGTGTAGGTCACATGTGATTTGAATTAATGGCTTAAACACAGAGCTGATATAGGACAAAGACAGATGGTAGACAAGGCAGAAATATGCTTGTGATCTTTGTGTTGCTTTTAAAGTACAATTCCAAGGTGCTTTTATTAAACTATGGTACTGAATGAGCAAAAACGTGGCTTCTACAGTTAAGGTTTCTTTGAATGTTTATCTGCATTATCACAGCTGCAGCTATAAACTGCTGTTTTTCTGTATGCATGGCTGCTCATGATAGGGTGGGGCCGGTGTGACTTACAGATATAAGCCCAAGGGACAGTATTAAGGGTGTGTGTATCTTCTACATCAGATTTGATGTTTCTGTCTAACAATGGTGTTTTAAGAATTTCTTCTATTTTTTCCATTCTTCTTTATTTTACTTCATACTAGGCAAAACGTTACAATTTAAAAATATTCTTCTGACATGTTAAGACAAAATAAATGATCATATGAGTCTAATATGATTTCACACAAGAGGATATATACACCTAAATCTGCAAATGCCTTAAAACATCAAATGTCTTTGTGCTCAACAGCTCCACTAAAGTGAAATGTAATGTAAAATGAGACGGTATCACATGAAGGCATGCAGTTGCATGCAGAGAGATATCCTATCCAACCCATACCAGACGTCTGTGATTATGTGTTCAAAGAAAGGCAAACAGGCAGAGAATTGATGGTAGAGCAAGTGAAAGCTGACAAGGCTTTTTCATTATGAAACAAATCAGCCAACTTGTAATTTAAATTACAGAAACAAATCTTGGTTATGTGGTTTGAAACAAAAAAACATGGCATGCAGTCCTGTTTAAGACCCTTCTAAATATGTTTTAAGAGTTGATTGCAGAATGAAGACATCAAAGGCAAGGAGATCAATCCAGTGTTTAAAAAATGTAATAATCATTAATCCTGCTGCGCTGATGTATCCTTGCTCAACAGACTGTGCTTAGGTAGGCACTCTGGGTATATCCTCCCTCATATTGGCTCACCCAATTCTTTGCAAGACTACAGAGCGTTACCTAACATCTGGGCGCGGTGCCAGTCAATCTGGCTGTTTTCCAACTTTACCACCCCCCTGTCTTTAATATACTATACTTAAAAAAAAAAAAACGAAAGTAAAAGAAGCCTTAGTCACCCAGATGTGAATGTGAGCGAGGTTCAAAGTTCAAGTAGACTTGCAAACAGGTTTTCTTCAAAAACAGCTCCACGCATGTGAGCTAAATCAAATATTTACACCCCAACTCGCTTCTACTGATATCAGTGTGCACTGTTTGAAAAGCTGACCACACATTACGCAGCTTTAGACAAGGACAAGTCATGATTTTCAAGCGGACCAAAAATCCAAACTTCAACACTGTTTTCTTCATACCTGTTTTGGTTTCTTAAATCCAAAACCTCGTGAATTTTGTGTGAAAAGGAAAATAGTAAAGAGTGTCTCTGTGAAAGGATAATATTTACAGACACAATGCTAGGTTAGGGAGATGAGATGTGTCTTCAATCATCCCTGACTAAAGACAAACGTAGAACAAAGGGAGATAATAATGACACTTTGTTCTCTGTTGTTCTAGAGATCATCCGCATGGAATGACTTTCCTTTTGATCTAAGAACATTAATGTACTCGAAGTACACATTCAATACATCCCTTTGTACTAACATTCGTTCCATCTAAAAAACAGTGCTTGAAACAGAGTAGACAGGCATCAGCTCTCCAGCCAAGTCCAAATGAACAGCTACATGTTTAGCCCATTGAATTATGATTCAAGCAGCCCATAACATGTGTTGTTTCTGTTAGAAACTCCCAATAACAGTAAGCAGTGCACTCTTTAATTAAGCCTTACAAAAGTAGCTGTTGATGTTTCATGCCTACCTTTTACCTGAATTAAAAATGTGCTGATGTACTCTATATGTAAATCTTGTTTGTGAAAATAAGTGTGGAGGATTTTTTGTTCTGCTATTTTCACTTGTCATTCTGTGCTGCATATAAAACCAGTGCTTGTGTGATTTTCTGAGTTAAAATCTTTCCTGAAGTAGACAAACAGAAATATCACCATGTAGCAGGTGTGCTTGACTTCTCCATATCTGCTGTGTGTGCATACATTCATTGACTATCAAAATAAGAAGAGCAGAGACATTGGTGCAAAAGGTCATTTGTAAAATGTACTGCCTTTTATATCTTCAAGGCCATGACCAATTATTTAAGTGCTTAACAGTATAATTCGGAAGATCTGTTACTTTTCTGCACTTCGATAAACATAGTGATACAGCCAGCAGCTGGTTGGCTTAGCTTAGCACAAAGGTTGGAAGCAGAGGGTAAGATCTAGCAAAGCTCAGTCTGCAGCTACTTACCAGCATTTAAAAAAAAAGAAGCTCATACATTACCATGTGTAATGTCTTTGTTTAATCAGTACAAAAACAAAAGAGTAAAAGTAGGTATTAGGTAATAGGGTTATATCAGAGCAGGGGTTATGTGAAAACTGACTATTTCTTGGCTTTGTGTGACTTCATGAAGTCATTCTAGTTACCTGGCAGCCTCAAGTCCTTTAAAGGAATTAAGGAATACAAATTAAAAAAAGGTTCTGAGGAATAGCAGTAGATGCCTCCCTATTACAGCGAAGAGTAGGCGTGTCTTGTTAAGACAATAGTGGCTTCGTTTATGCTCATTAGGGACCGAGGAAATGGAGCACATTGTTTCATAACCTGCGCAAACGTCCACCTTGATGCCTTTTCCACATGAGGGTCTCATCATATCAGGCTGTACAGCTTTTGGGAAACAGGAGCCCCACTTCCTGTCTCATCAAGGCTTTGGAAGGAGCACCAAGTTCTATGCAAATCCAACAAAAAATGGCCTGGCCTAACGCAGAGAATCTACACAGTTTTCTGTGTTCTTACTTTCTTTAAATAAAAATCACCATGTTGTAAGGAAACATCAGACATAATCCAAACTAAATCCTAATCCTGCTGTCTTTGTCTGTTAAGACTAATAGTCGAGGATGTACCAAATGTCCTCTCCTCCTGAGATTTGTTAAGTTTAAACGTATTAAGATCATATGAAGCTAATAGAAATAGCACATGGCTACAAAATCAACATGATCAGCAGGGGGTTTTTCCCCAGAATACTTTTCATGGTGTGATTTAATAGCCTGTGCAGCTAACATGTCACGGCAGATAAAAACAGCCGCTGTGAAAGGAAATCACTGCTGTGAAGCCAAGTATCTTTAAATCAGTTAAACTACAAAGTCAAAAGAATACCACCGTGAACAGCTCAATCTTTACAAACGGATAATGAATAATAGAAGGCAGTGTGTTAAAAGAGGGTTTCATAGCTGAGGCTAAAGTAGGACACACAAAACAAAGCAGGGTCCTGTCTTCAGCAGCAGAACTGACCTCTCTCCTCATTCCTCCAGTGTTTCAGGATGTCCATGTCATGATCTTCATCGGCTTCGGCTTCCTGATGACCTTCCTGAAGAGATACGGGTTCAGCAGCGTGGGGGTCAACTTGCTCCTGGCTGCCTTCGGCCTGCAGTGGGGTCTCCTCATGCAGGGCCTGTGGCATATGGAGGATGGCAAGATCAAAGTCAGCATCTTCAAGTATGAGTGCCTTTAATTTAAAAAAAAAAAAAGTGTTTTCCTAATCATGTCATTATATTTGTTTTCCTTACGTCTTGTATTCTACTCTCTCCTGCAGAATTATAAACGCAGACTTCAGCACAGCTACAGTCCTGATCTCCTTCGGGGCCGTTCTGGGTAAAACCAGCCCTGTGCAGCTCCTCATCATGACCGTCCTGGAGATCACCATCTTCTCCATTAATGAACACCTTGTGGCAACTGTCCTTGAAGTGAGTACACCACGAATCAAAATGCATATGTTGATATATAAGACTGGCAGGACTGTGCTCTTATAGACCTGCTTTACCTTCTCCCTCACAGGCTAATGATGTAGGAGCATCCATGATCATCCACGCCTTTGGAGCCTACTTTGGCCTGGCAGTGGCAAGAGTACTTTACAGACCAGGTTTAAGAAACGGACATGAGAATGACGGATCTGTGTATCACTCTGATCTGTTTGCCATGATTGGTAAGCACCAGTTTTTTAATCTTTTGTATCATTCATTTTTTGTTGTACGTCACAGTGTTTCTGTAGCCCTAAAGAGATCAACATAGTTATTAGTGTTAGATTGTGTTATATTGTTACACTTTAAACTAATCTAATAAACTGTTTTATCTGTTTATTTCCCTGACTGGTTTATCAGTGGCCTCCTGTACATGTAAAACATGTGCCCCCTAGTGGTCATAAATAGCCATGCAGCATGCCCAGTGATGAAGCAATATTCAATATGTATCTTGAGAGTTATATTGTTTGGATGATGGTAGAAATGCTGCGTTCTTGTCTCTCTCTCCAAAAGGAACCGTCTTCCTGTGGATGTTCTGGCCCAGCTTTAACTCGGCCATTGCTGAGCCGGGCTACACTCAGCTCACAGCAGTGGTTAACACATACCTCTCCCTGGCCTCCTGTGTGCTGTCTGCCTACGCCATCTCCAGCCTCGTGGAGCACAGAGGAAAACTGGACATGGTCGAAAAACTTTCCTTTAGTATCCCAATAAAAGAATTAGGAATAAAGAATGTTAAGAGACACTAAATTAATCCGACACTTACTTAGTTGTTTATCTCTTCATACTACAGGTGCATATACAGAATGCCACTCTGGCTGGCGGCGTTGCCGTGGGAACATGTGCTGACATGGACATCGGGCCATTTGGGGCAATGCTGATTGGATTAGTGGCGGGCATGATCTCTACCCTGGGCTTCAAGTTCCTCACTGTGAGTTTGTGGTCTAAGGTGTTTAACACAGAAAGGAATCTATAGAGATTTAAAAGGACTGTTTTTTGGAAAGGTTCACTCAGTTCCTGGTGTGAATGATAAGTCAATTATGAATAAGTAAGGTGCCAAAAATTATTAACACTTTTAATAACAGATTAATACTATAAGTATTTTTCTTTAAGATAAGATAATCACTAAAAGGATAAAACAGCTGTTTCTAGTTTCTATAGTTTCTACGATTCTTATTCTCCTATAACAGCAATGTGTCAAAACTTGAGTCCTGAAAAGCTTTCACGGGCCTTCTAGGATCATTTGCTGATCATTTTAAGACCAAGCAACTAGTAAAGATATACAAACCAAAATTATCATTATTCATTTTTATCCTTACATACTTGAAATCCTGCAGATTTTGTCCATATGAAGATGCAATGCTATTTCATATGCATATTTCCCCTTTCACACACTGTGGATGTTCTATTTCTCCTCTGTAGCCCATCCTGGCATCCAACCTTGGCATCCAGGATACCTGTGGTGTCCACAATCTGCACGGCATGCCTGGCATCCTGGGCGGGTTGGCTGGTATTGTAGCTGTGGCTTTGGGGAAGAAAAAGTAAGGGCCATTTTACTTACCACAAATATGACATGAACGTATTAAAACACATATAGAAACATGTCTGTAGCCTTAAAGTAATTTAGGGGTTTCAGTCATATGTCAGTTCTTACATTACTCTCTCCTCCTCCCTCTTCCTCTTCCTCTTCCTCTTCAGAGGTCATGCTACCATGCAAGCTGCTGCCTTGGCTTCATCCCTTGGGTTTGCTTTGGTTGGTGGTGCTGTAACAGGTGAGAGGAGATGAAGAATCACACCACAAATGTGACACATAAATAGCAACATTTCTGAGCACAATGTTGGTACATGACAGAAGCCCAGGGTATGTTTTGATTTAGCAGAAATCCATAATCTGATTAATGAAACCTTTCATTTCCTTCTTCAAGGTTTAATAATGAAATTGCCATTCTGGGGACAACCACCAGACCAGAACTGCTTTGACGACTCTATTTACTGGGAGGTAAGACATCTCTAATCACCTGTTTCTGACTGTTGTGCATCACAGGTTATTGAATTAGTGGTTTTGGGATCACAATGTTTTATTTCTATGTAAATAGAAATTGATTGATTCATGAGGTTCACTTAATCGTTCTGAACAAGATGTTATCTACTGTTAAACTCCACACATGGTTTACAGGGCAATTGTTTTTTTGGTTTGACGTCCACATTACGCACAGTCGTCTCATTAAGTTCTCTTTCATTACGCTACAAACTAATGAATTGGCCTGCATGTTTTTCAGGTTCCTGAGGAGGAGGAGGAGCATGAGGAGAGCTTGGCTCATGCTGATCACTCAAAGAACAAAGCAGAGGTTTAATTATCTGCCAACAATCTACTGAGCGAAAAAATGAAGAATCATTAATCAGCTACACCAAGTTCACAGAAAGCAATTTGTAAGTTATTATAATATGGTTAAAAAAAAAAACATGAATTGGGCATATCGACACAAAAACTCAAAAATGTTTCCAAAGCTAAGATATAAACACTGTGTATATGTCATCTTGATAGAGTTAACTATTCTTCTAATGAAGAACAAGCTCCAAAACATACATTGAATCGTCAGAATTTCTAAAATAAATATTGGTTTATCCCATGTACACAAAGAAAGAATCTCGCTAAGAATTCGAATTTGAAAGGAGAACAGTCACATTCAGGGATTTTTTTACACTGAAAGTTGTGATCAATGTTTTCATGAATGAGCCGCTGTAGAAAACAGGGTGGGTCAATCCATAGCTTCAATGCTGCCTCATACACAACTACTTCCATAAGCTTTTTTTTTTCTTTATTTCATTTTTATATTATAATTAAGCATTACAGCATGTTTTAAGATATTAGTATAGTGTGTATTTCTCTGTATACATTCTTTCATACGTGTTTCTGCTGAAGCTTGGGTCAAAGAAAGGGGTTCAACCTGCCTTGATATGTAGCTTCACGTTGCCTCACTGGAGCCCACTCCTTCTGAAAGGAGTAAGTAAGAGTCAGACTGTGTGAAAGCAGCAGTGAGGCTCTGACATGGGCAGGGATAGTCGCGTTATATGTTATCACTTTTTATGTTGCTTATCTTTCTCTGCTTACAACATTTTCTATCTATCTAAGGGCAGCTCTACAATTTCTTTAATGCAATGAGATGTGCGTTCAGATCTGTGCATATAGCATAACATTGGTTGTCTCAAGGCAGGCTGAAGAGGATTTTTGTCTGTGTTCAATTCAATGTATTCTTACATGTAAATACAGTTTATCTTCATCATGGATTGACATGGTCAGTTTTATGAAGGTCCTTCAATGTAAAAAAAAAAAAAAGAGCTCCTGGTACTGAATACTTTTCAGAAATCTTTAAAAGAAGTTTACAGGAACGGCCATACTGATTATAACATTGGTCTGGCATTTATATGAGATGCAATTGTGACCAAAAACTAACTCTTTTTTTTACCACTATATACATAAGGTAGCCTTTTCTTGAACCTGATGATTTCTGCTGAATGTCAGATTTAATACATACAACAATGGAACGCAGGGCTAGACTAAATTGACAACACTTTCAATGTTACTCCAGGATATTTTGGTAAGTCCAATGATTTATGATGCCCAGGACACTGACACGCAACAAGATTTTGTATGTTTATACAGTGAGCGTGTGCTCTTATTTGTATAATGTACTAATACTGTCATAATAAAGATGTTTTTGTATAATACCACACCCGTGATTTTGTGTAAGTTATTTCAGTCCAATTATTTCTGGGAATAACAGCAGACCACAGTTTACCAGTTATAATTTGTTATCAGCTTATATATCACACACAGAGTGGTTTTATGTACTTTTATTTTAACTTTTTGTTCTTTTTTATTATTCTCTTTTACACTGATAACCACTTTAATCTTTGGTAAAGTTTTCTATATTGCCTCATGCATATAAAAACTATTGAATATATTCCTAAGGCTTCGCCACCCGCAGTGTCTGAAGGAGAGACACCGCAGGTCCTTCCTTCCGGCTGCAGTCAGACTGTTCAACCTAGCCTGCTCCCAGTAGATCACAAAACACACCCATAAACCGGACAATTCACTCCTACCTCTTGTGCAATAATAATATTATATTAGGTCATCGCTACCTGTTTTTATTTGCATTGCAATAATAATTTATGGGACTACTTGTGCAATAACATGTTCATCCCCATATGCACTGTGTGCATGATAGTGTTTTGTTTATACAGACTTACATCTGTAAGTAACAACTGTAGCCCTGTTACTGGCTCTTTTTAACTATTTTGATGTATATTTTTACATTTTTTTATATTTTCATTTAATTTAATTTGTGTGCTTTTTCTTCTGTTGGCTATCCTGCTTTAACACTGTACATTTCTCCGTTGTGAGATGAAGAAAGGATTATCTTATCTTATCTTATCTTACCTATGGCCAAGAATCATTTGCTATGGTCATCTTTTTCAAAGTTTTCCACTAGATAGCTTTGATGATTCTTAAATGTATGGGGCAGGCTTTCCCAACCTAGGGGTTGCATGGAATTCAAATGGGGTCGCCTGAAATTCGTATTTAACGCTTGATAAAAAGTACAGTATATTGTATATAGTCAACACAGGCTACTGTGGGCCATAGCCAATGCCAAAACAAAAAACGTGCAGAGTTTCTGTCTGTCATCCATTGTTCAGAAATGTCATCCCTGACTTTCTTCCTCTGTCCACAATAACATGAAAAAGCCTAAATGTGGTCTAAAAAAAAAAGCTCACTTGCAACACAGTAGAAAAGCTATTACCGATACATGTTTGAAAACAAATTCATTTTTACCAAAAAGCTAAGAGTGTTTTAAAAGTGCTTTGTATGTCTGGGGTCGACAGAGTTTCGTTAAGTCAAAGTGAGCAAAAAGTTTGGAACCAATAAGGTGATGCTGAGTACATATCTTGGTCATAATAAAGTAAATTCGAAATGTATTTTAATGCGTCAAATGTGAATGTTTTAAAATAGCATTGGTCAAACATAGGTCATTTATTTATTTGTCAGATTTTCTGACAATAAACTAATAATATGGGCCTTAAATACCAACTTAAGGTCGACCCATACTATTTATGAAGTTAGGCATGCCAACACTTTCTCAATGAATGGCGAGTTAACAACCCTTTCATATTAGGACCATATAGATATGGACAGACACTACAAAGTGAGCATACAGCTAAATAACATTTATCTAGAGAAGTGTCATTAAATCCTTAACACCATGGCTTTTAGGGACGTGTTTTTTTCTTTGTCTTAATCTAGAGCTACTGTATTACGAGTGCATTTTAGGTAGGTTTAGCCAGGTTTCTCCAGGTGTCCTGCTAACTTACCTGCAACTGACCTTTTGACCTTTAGAAAATGACGACACTCGACAAAAATGCCTTCCCAATGGTTTTGTGTCAACTGCCAGGCGACTTAAGTTTAAAATGTCACAGCACATATTTAATGTATTTAACTTCGTTTACTACATTAGCTTACCTCTTCATCATGTTGTCCTCTTGCGTTCTGCCAGAAGGGGGCGCTGTGCCAGCTGTCAGACGTTTGAGCACGATTGTTACGTAGCTAGCAGCGGTGCATCACGGGATACAAAATGGCTCCTAAGAGAGCAAGCTAATGCTAACATTTAAGAGATAGCTGTGAATAAATATACATGGTAGCCCCTTTTCGGTGCATTTTGGGGCCACTATATTCATGTGATATATAAATTGTCCTCTGCTGTCAGCATGGTGAGTACAGAACCAGTTATGTTGATGCATTTAGATTAGTTGATGGCTTAGAGCTCATGTTAGCTTTAGCCCCGGTAAAGATAAGCACCAGAGGTAGCAGGTAGGCGTCCGGTGTTTTCACAAGAAGTTTGTTGGTGTAGCGGTAGCCAGGATTGTATTTACTAGGTGACTTGTTTTAAATGTTGTGTGGAGCTCTTTCGTGTGTAACTTTGTAATTTCATGCATTTTTTTTTCGTGATGTACAAAGACCAGATATCTCCTGTCACATCCAGGACGCAATTAATTTGTATCACATTTCTTTTTGCTTTTAGTCATCGAGAGCGGAGTCAAGAGTGTCCAGCTCCAGCTCTAGAACAGATGAAAGAAGACGCTCAAGGAGCAGAGGCAAGCCTGCCTATAAAGCAGACAAATGCAGCTCACCCACATAACTAACAAATGTACAGACAGAGACACTGTGTAGCTGTGGCCAATTAGTTGTTTGCAAAACATGGTCGGACATTGAACAATTTGTTTAGAATAGATACTGTTGCTGCAAATGCAAGACTAATGTGTTTGGTATTTAACTTTTATTTGCTGCAACAAACCAGGAAATGATCATTTATAGTTTTCTTACCTGGAATTCAGTTAATCTCTCACACTTACCTTGGTGTGCTTTCTTGATGAACGCTTAAAAACACTTTAAAGTCTTGTTCCAGGGGTAACATTACCGTTTTAACAGACCTTGCTGAATGCATATTACGTTTAACGTTCAGGGGAAGCAGCATAATTATGGTTTGCAGATGTTTGCATGTTTCCAGTAGTGACGTAGTGAATCTTGATGTTGTTGCTTAGCAAAAGGAGAGATAAGTAGACAGTAATGACAGTTGTAAAGAGTATTTTGTTTTTAAAAAAAAAAAGCAAATGTCACCTTCTGTGAATTTACAAAAGACGGGTACATTTGTTATGTCTTGTGTTTATTCAGGCAGAGAAAAAAGAAAGAAAAAACGCAGCCGTAGCAGATCTTCTTCATCGTCCTCTTCCAGTTCTTCGTCTTCATCTTCTGTTTCATCCTCCTCATCGTCCTCTTCTTCAGGTTCATCGCATTCCTCCAGCTGCAGTCGGAGTAGCTCTAGCAGTAGTGGTGAGTGTTTCTTGAAAGTCTTTCATAAATCTGTGAATCTCATGATGGTAAACTTTATTACTGTTTAATTTGTCACAGATTTCTCTCGGAGTTGAATTATAATAAGTTCATACTTTAAAGTAATATTGTATTATATCTATAGATATCGGTCCTGTTATGATGCTTATTATAAATTGACCTAGTTAATTGTTTTTGTTGTTTTTAGACTCCCGGAGTAAAGTCAGAAAGCAGTCTAAGAAAAGGAAAAAGGAGAAACATCAGAAAAAGGTAATGTTGTGTTTTGCATTTAGGTCATGCATTTTAAATTTGACTGAAATATTGTAAATGCAAAGTCCATCTTAATGTGTGTGTGTGTGTGTGTGTGTGTGTGTGTGTGTGTGTGTGTGTGTGTGTGTGTGTGTGTGTGTGTGTGTGTGTGTGTGTGTGTGTGTGTGTGTGTGTGTGTGTGTGTGTGTGTGTGTGTGTGTGTGTGTGTGTGTCATGGAGCAGAAAGGAAAAAAAGAGAAGAGACATAAACGTAAAAAAGACAAAAAAGCAAAAGGAGAGGAAAATGCAGGACCTGTTCAAATCTCCAAGGTAACAACAGCCCATGAAATTTGCATTTAACATAATTTTATTTAACTAAACTTGTTGTTTCCACAAAGACAGGGAAATGCATTTGGCAATATTGTAGAAAGTTTTTATTTGTTCATGTTGATTGTCTTTGCTATTTTCTGTACGTTTTTTTCCAACCCCAACATGTGTTAACTTCACATATCCATTACCATAGTTTGTTGTGTGGTAGACAGCAGCAGAAACCTCAAGATGCTGGCATTTCTTTACTTACACATTGTTCCTCAAACATGACACTCGTAAAAACTGTCTTCTTATTTAATCCTGTCAGTCAGATTTTATTATGTTATTCATGGCCCCTTTAACCTACATGTGTTTTCCTTCCTTTAGTACCTGAAGGAAAGAAAAAAAGGCAAGTACAGCATGATTTCAGGGAAGAAAATAAAGATGAAAGTAAAGAAGTCCAAGAAAGATAAACAGGTAATGTCATCTTTTTTTGCTGCCATAGAAGCAAACCAAGCGCGCTTTCAATTTTTTTTGAATTGATTATTTTATCCTGGCTCACTTGTGCCCTTCTTTGTATTACAGCAGGATAAAAATCGTGCAGAACTCCTTGAATTCTTGAACTCTACTCTGTGATGCCACTGTGATGTGGTGCTTGGGCTTGAACACGTCAGCAGAACTCAGGAAACAACTACTCAGACATCCGTGAGGAACAAAACTGAAGGGTTCTCCGAGCAAGAGATGAGGAATATGACTTGCACGGAGCTGGATGGAGCGAATGAGCTGTGAATCATGCTCTAATGTGAGATGCATTCATGCTTTTTCATCTGCTCAAGTGGCCAACTCTTCAGCCTGGTCGTGTCATCCAAACATTTATTTGTGGTGGACTAAATCAGTTCATGGTGAAAACTGTAATGTGGCGGGATCAGTCAAATAACTAGACATTAGTCAACCAACTGCATTGAATGCAAATGGCTGTCTTTAACAACCCATTTCACCGGGTCTTTAAATGGGATCTGTACTTGGACATATTTGCCAGATTAAAAAAAAACTATCCAGTCCTGCCTTTGAGTTTACACCTTGAAATGTAATGGGTTCTTGATATCTCATTGGTCTCTTTCGCCCGGAGGACAAACAGTGATCAGAGCAGAATTGTGATCTCGCCCCTAGGATCCCAGGATCTTTATATGCATACACGTCACGACACAGCTAGTCTACCTCCAGATGTGGTTATGCAGAACTGATCTAATCTTTAAGCATTCACACCTTGCATCTTATTAATGTGTGCCAATACAGATCACATTTAATACCAGGTGTAAATGGGCTCTAAGACTCCAGTGGGTTATGATAGTAGCGGCTGTAAAAAAAAATAAACCTGAGCCTCAAGCAAAGATAAGGAACAAGAAGCAAAAATCTGGTGAGCTACACCCCCTTTTCATTTTCAAAACTGACATTGACTTAAGTAGAAGCCTTTCAGACAACTTAATAGATTGTGTGAAGGCTTTATTTAAAAATTCCTCCAAATTAGCAGTACCCTCAAAAATCTCTGGCCTTCTTCTCCTGCTTCCTCAATAATTCTCATCAACCTCACTTTATTTAGCACGGCTTGTACATTTATTTTTGTAGATACTAGAACGTCGTGTTTCCACTGTACTCGATTGCTATGGGAACCACAGTGTTTTCAGTGAGTACTGATATTTTTTTTTATTTGAACTTTTTGTTGTAATAAAAATAGTCTCATATTGGAATGATAAAGGAAGGTGCTGTTCAAAACGTTTATTCTCCTTCAATTCAGTCAGGACATTTTTTTCAACAAATTTTCTTTAAATCTGAAAATATAAAATACAATCAATGTTAGTACCCATGTATATATCCAGTTAAAAGTTGTTGTTTTTTTATGGACGATGGAGTAACCCTGTTGTGTGCTGTTGAACTTTTTCTTTGTAACAAACAGAAAATAGGCAGCAATAAACTGCTGGAAAGATTTTACCCTACTTCGAAATGTCTCACTCAAGTGGCAACATTTGGTGATTATTTCTTCAAGTTTCTCTTCCTGTGCCTTCTTGCAAATGAAGAAAACCAAAAGCTCCCACTTCCCTGACCTTGGATGATGAATTCTTGTGCTGACTCATTGTGTGCCACTGTAAGAAAACAAAGTGTCATCTGTATAGAGACAGCATGATTCACCCTCTGGAATGATGTCAATGACCTTCTTCTGTAAATCATTTCAGGACTTCCTTAGCAATGTTTAAACATAATCTTCAATTCATTCAGTCACTGGAGATATTTCACCTCTGCAGCCATTTTCTTGTGTAATATAACATCAGCATATTTGAAATATTCCTGTAAAATGTAGGATTCAAGAAGTATATGAATAACACAAACATGCCTACGAGGCTGAGATAAATAGCCCTCAATTCTTAGATGACAGTGTCTACAATAAAAGATGCATCATTGCAAGAGGTTATAATCTGATAACAAATATGAGCAGATTCAAAAAGTGTAGTCATGTTACAGTAAATCTGAGAAAAACAGCTGACATTGCCCTTCCTGGTGCAAAGTTATAACAGTGAATGGATCAAATGCTGTCTGGTCTCATACTGAAAAGGAAGGAGAGAATGAAATTCATCCTGCCTCGTCTGGTGCAAGGTGGTCACTCTGCAACAGACAGTCCTGGAGATCAGCGACTATCCAACTGAAACGTCCCAACACCATCACTGTCTAGTGGACGCTGCATGTCAGACGACCTTACTGCTGCTGGCTCCTTTGTATCTGAAGTCCGGCATGCTCCACACCCTCTGCGCCCTCTCGTCCCGCTCCATCCCTCTCTCCACGTCCTCTGACACGGTTTTTAGGTCGCTCAGCCCCGCTCCATCGGACACAGCGGTGGTCAGGCCCACTGTGCTGCCGAACGGGTTAATCTTAATGCGGGACCTGAAGTTCACGAGGGACATGCTCATGGCACGTTTGTTGTTCCACTGGCGGGCGAGCCGCTGTGCCTCCTGCTCCTCCTTTTGGTTATCCAAAGCCTCCAGGAGGACGGATCGAAACAGGCCGGACACCTCCTGTACCTCGGGCTCATTGGCCTGCATAACTTCTCTGAACCTGAGCAGAACGAAAACAAAGAAATAGCCGATTCAATTTCACAGGTTGTCAGTTGAAGTTATGATCTGTTATAGCCTAGGCCTACAGGTGTGGATGGACATCAAAGAAGGAATGAAATCTTGTCTGAAAACCTTTATTTTCTTACTGGAGAAATGACTCCTTGCAAAAACAAGTACCTACACTACCCACCGTACAACCTGATAGTGCAGTCGAAGACCCTGGGTTTAAATGCTAGCAGTGGTTAGCCTAGTGTAACTTGTTAGCTCCACACAGATACCAGGATCACAACATTGGACAGGTAAGCTCCCTTGTTTTTATTAATTCTCTAATGTTTTGTTCATTTTAACCTCAACATCTTACATGCAACTTTAATTATATAGCCTAAACTGAAGCAGACACAAATGACATCACTATCTCTTTTAGTTTCCCTGACGACCTGTGAACAGACATTGGTGTATAATTTCAGGGAAAGTTTAGATATATATAGTTATTTTTATCTCTAGTGGATGACCAATTTGTTGACCATGGGGACAACTGAAAGAAATTACTGACATAGACAAAGAGTAAGGTCTTTTACCTGCTCTTTTTTTAAAGTGTCATGAGATAACATTTGTTAAGGATTGGTGCTATACACATATTGATTGATTGACATATATCATAGGGTATGCATTTCTTCACTTTGGAAATGCCAAAATTCTGTTTAGACTCTGTTATTACCATTTCAAGCAAATACAAAGAATATAATATTGTATCCAAATTCCTATAGTCCTACAGGACAATATCAGATCTAATTTGTTATACCTAACAATTGTATATGCACAGAAATTGAGGGAGTAATGGAAAACAGGAGTAAAACATTGATATATTAATCCATCTGTTCCAGACTTTTTCTTGGAGCCCCCCTACCTGTATCTTAAAAAAGTGGAGCCCCTCTAGGATCCACAAGGAAAGAAAGGTGATACATTGCAGTAAAGAATTAACATTCATTTTAATTGATTTCATCGTAACCTAGTTTAGAGGTTTGGCTGACTAAGTAGCTGATACTTTTGAGTGAGGAGACATGCAGCTTTTTTACACAAATGTATAAAGACCTTTGAATATACTATCCAGTAAGTGTGTCATCATAATTTAAAAGCTAAATATGCGACTTTCAGAGCAGATTTTCAGATCAAAACAAATGCTCTCTTCCATGCTCCCTTCCTGTCTCCACACTTCCCCCTCCTCTCCCTTCCTGTATCACTAGCAGGGGCAGAGACAGCAGCAGACACGTGCCAATTAACATCTGAAAACTAGATTCGTCAATCAATTTCAAGTAATGATATGCATCTGAAAGTTGATTCGGTTATTGTATGTCTGTCTTTTTAGGCCAGAGAAAGTATTGTCTTCGCTTTGGAAAGTATGTCGGTTCTTATAAAAACATTTCTAATAAAATTTGAGCCTCACAACAACGTTTTGATAAAAACATTTTCTGTTCATAGAAATAAGGTATTATGCATAAATGCCAGAGCAGTAGTTGGCTGTGTGACTTTCTACTGAAACAACATGCGCATGCACACACACTCTTCCTTCCACAAAGCGGTGAGGTTTAAACATACAGAAATGGCTAATGCATGAACATTAGTGTGGATGGACGATGAGATGAGGTTGTTTCTTCCACCGACCCTAAACTACAAAGAGTCAATTTCATGAAAATGTTGACTGGAAGTGAGCAGGACAAACAGAGCTCGGGGGGTTAGAACTGCCATTGTTGTTGTGGTCCACTTACACACACATGGCTTCTGACTGGAACCTTAATGCACTTGTGCAAAGAGCCTACTTGTGAATAGCTATCGTCTGTAACATAATAAAGGAATGAGCAAGAAAACAATGCTACATGCATTGATATCACTGTATATGTGAATGTAAGAATATCAATAGTATTTTTTCATTACCTTCTTACAGTTTTGTACATGTTTTTATTCAGAATAAGTACTCATGCAGGTAAACCTAAGAACAACCTCAGGACTGTAGCCAGAGGTTTTGATCCCTGGTTTAAAAATAACAGCCACATTAAATCAAATATTATGAAGGGCAGCCTGGATCACAGTTATCAGTCCCACCAGCTGTGTGACCAGCACCCTCCTGCTATCATGCCAATTACTCCTCCTCTTCCTCCAGTTACAAGAGGAACTGTGGCCTTAACAAGCCTTTAAATAGACCTCCATTAAGGAGCCTGCACTTCCCAGTAAGAGCTTCCAGTTAACTGATGATTGGTCCACTTTCTGCGTGGACACAAACATATTAACTCCAAATAGACGGATGTTTGGATCACCTTCAGGGCCAGAATCCTTATTATTATCCTGTATCTACCTAAACCAATTACATTTAGCCGTTGCTGCCTTTGTACATTTATATTTGACCTACATCAACCAATATTCACCATTACTGACTTCTCACTTACTATTAAAAAGCTATCCTGAGGTAGCTATCCTCTTTCTAGCTATGTTGAAGTGATAAACACCGCTTGATATATGCAGAATACACTTTAGTTGCAAATTAAAGCTTCTGTGAGGACTTTTAGTTGGTCATGAAATGGAAACAAATTAATACTTTTTCCCATTTTGTGACCTAAAAGTGCAAACAAGACAAGACCATCATTCACAACTTTGTTTCTCTCTGTTATATAAAAAGAGGATTATATGAGAAAACACATTTAACAAATCATAGAAAGTATACACTGTATTGTCAACAGGTTGTGTATAAGGGCAAGATATTTTAACTTCAAACATCCATCCATCCATTATCTTTACCACTTTTATATCTGGAACAGCACAGAGCTGAAAGACCCTCCATGCAGCTAAAGTAACAACAAAAAAAAACATGTTTTATGTGGACTGAAAATAGACTTTCAATTCCTTTGTGAAAGAATGAAAATCTAAAGAACAGGCAGCATTTAAGGAAACCCAATTGTACCTCTGTAAAGGAGAAAGCATCCTTTATACACTTCACAACAAACCTGAGGACTCTTCCTCTCTGCTGCTAATTAAAATAACACACACGTTCTCAAGTTGGTCCCTGTTGTATGACTTCCACCAAGCTTTTAGCACATTAACACCAGTCAAACTGCTCCCCAAAAAACTGTCAAACTCTAACAAGACACCTGAGACCTCAGCAGCTGTGTGTGAACAGATGATCAAACAAGCTCAGGACCTATCTGCTGCAGATTAACACGAACAACACAAACGATTTAAAGAGTCCCGAGTAGCAGGCCGGAGAAGTTGGCTCCCTGACGAAACATCCTCTTCTCGATGCCGAAGACGACGCTTAGTGCTTTATGGTTTGCCAGCAACACCTTGACAAATCAAGGGAATTTAAAGCCTAAGAGCAATTAGCCTGACCTAAGCCTGACCCCCTTTCCATTTAGTGCTCCAGTAACATGAGTTGGGTTTGAGACCAGACAGAACATTTCTAAATGTGCTCAAAAATGCCATGTCCATATCTATGCTTAAAAAAAAGAAGCCCACGTACTTCGGCTTACATCTTTTTGCCTTGCTCATCAACAACCTGAACATATCCTTCTATCACATACTGTAGTCCTTACAATTAAATTATTAAAGCTAGCTTTCTGGCACCCATAAACAAAGTTGATTAGACACTGCAGCACCCAGCTAAAAGAACCATTTTCACCATTTTTCTTTTTGTCAATCTTTTCCAACAAGTGACCTAGGGATCAAAATGAACCAATTCATTAGATTTTACTGATGATCTGGATCAGATTTAGCCCTAATTATGTTGTAAATGAAAAAACATTTTGCAAAATTTCATCAGAAGTTTCAGTATTTTAAGTGACATTGAAAGGTAAATCTCACAGGAGCTATCGTGACTTGCCGCTCATATCTAGAAGTGGCTGATACTTGATATGATATGCAGTGAGGGAAGAATTCAGGTCCTGCCCTTTGTAATAATTGTAAAAAGCCCGTATTGTTCAAAATGAGTGCAACTAAAGTGCCTTTTTGAATGCCATAGTTGTAGATAAACCATTAAAAATGTTCTGGTCTGGTGCCCTTCTAGTGGAGAAATGATTATGCAGTGTGCTAACAGATACCCCTTAGATAAAGGAAACACAATGAAGTGCCCTTTTAAATTGCCTTCCAGTGGGAAAAGCACAATGATGTATGCTCTAGGGCACCCGGAAGTAGAGGAGAAAACGTTATAAACTGCCATCCAGTATGCCTATGAAAACTACACAACTACGGTATATAGGCTACGTTTCCTTTTTGATTGCTCTTCTAGGTTAGTGAACATGAAGCAAAACCTTCTAGGGTGCCCTACAAGTTGGGGAAATGTGATAACACGCCATTAAGAGTTGCTTTTTATCAGAGAAAACTTTATGCAGTGTACTGAAAAGTGCTTTGAAAATGTAGGTGCAATGAAATATCTTCTTCAGCAGCTTTCCAGAGGAGAAAACTACTAATAGATGAGATGCTGTCTACCTGCTTAAAAAGTCCTCTTTGTCTTTTAACTACTATGTAAGTATCAACCAGGGAGTGGAGCTTTTGCACCATAAATACAGCACAGCATAAACATATTGTGTGCTCCACTAAATGCAGCTGGTGCCATTTTTATATCCTCTGCCCGCTACCATGAGAAAGATTGAGTCTGTGTCTATCTATCTGACTGGTCAGTTGTCTCCTTACTTGAGTATGACGAGCCCACAGCAGGGAGGTGGCACCTTGGAGCAGAGGTCCTCCAGGCCGAGCTTCTCCCCGGTGCTGATGGTGTAGGACGAGCGAGGTGTGCTGGCCAGCCAACTGTAGTCCACCCCGGTCTTTAGGCGGCGGTACTCGTTCTCCCTCTCCTTCTGCTGCCGCTCCACCTCCTTCAGCTGCCAGTTGAACTCCAGCATCAGGGTGTCGGTGACCACGTCAGCTGGGTCTCTGCGGGGACTCCGGTAATACGGTTCATTCCAGTTGAACCAGGAGGCCATGGCGCTGTTGTTCTTCACAGCCTCCTGAAGATGACAGAAAATCAGAGGTACTCACATTGAAATAATGACATGTAATATTTGTAGTTGTTTATCCTGATAAATTGATTTCAAGGTGGAGTTTTGCTAGGTTGAGTATGAGAATAAAATAGTTTTTCTCCCATTTTTCTTTCCAAGCGTTACAGGCCAACAGAATAGTTCTGATGCTTTTGTTCAAAATGATAAATTCACAAGGAGACATTTTCAAAAGGTTATACATCGATTGAAATCTCTGTGCTTTGCAGAGATTGAGATGTGAGAGCGATAACGCAAAACAAACAGCAAAGAGTTTCAGCAAGCAGATCCTGAACATTAGATTTACTGTATAGTCTATGTCAGGTTAGTGTTTTTCAAGGCTGTCCAAACAAATACAGTCGTTTTGTAGGTCCATTGTTTGTGTTCATTACATGTACTGGTTCACATAATCTGCCGTCATTTCAACTCCACATCCTTTCAAGTCTATTCAGTCAGATGCTCAATGCCATATCTGTAAATATTCCCTTCAGAGAGCATTCTTGAACCCCCCCCTCCCCCAACTCTTTGTTCTACAGGTGTCATATTGGCTCCCACAGGTGCTGAATTCTATTTAATTAAATGAGGAACCCTCTGCTTTGTGTTGCTTTTGGTGATCAAAGCACAAAAATGATCACGAAAGAGACCGCTGATGAAGGTGTTCTGTGTCGTTCAATTCTAAATTATAATGTTGTAGTTTCATAAGAACCCTGATCTCCTGAGAGTATAAGACAGGACTTCAACAATAAGCGTTCACATGATGAGTCATAGGTTAATTGATTGATATAAGAATCGACCAGCACTGGCAGCAACTGAAACAACATCGAAGTTTAAACGTAATGTTTTTATTTCTGAGAATTCTGGTGTAAATGACTTTTCTGACAATTCAGAGGTCAAATGTCAGATTGTGCACTTAATAAGAGAGGGATGCTTAATGCCTGTTAGTTCCTTGAGTGGGCTTGATATCCTCTGAAACACAGTATTAGAAGAAAAACACCATTTTTAGTATTTACACATTTTGTATGTTGTGTCACATTCAATAACACTGCCCTCCTTTATTAGATGTCCATTTAACCACATGTCCTCTTTTCAACAGTTCCTATGTTCAGGTTCTCCACCAAACCACAGCTGGTTCAGAGGTCTGTTTTCTTCTGAACTCTACTGCACTGTATTCAGTGTGTGCGTCAGATTATCAACATGTGCTGCACAAAGCTTACACAACACAGCGACAGAGTCAGATTAGTATTCAGCCTTGCTCTTACCTCTTGACCTAACAGTTTAATTGTAAACTGACTGAGATTTCAAAACAAAAGCAAACACATGTAGTCCGGCCAGCCTTCAAAACTGAACAAACGATTCTAGAGGCATCTTCTTAATGTGTAAGTATGGTTGACGTGGTGAAGTTTAGTCAGTATTTTGTATTATTCTGATTGTATTTACTTGTTAAGTTGTGTTTTGTTCTTCATGAGCTGTTGTAGATCACATTGAATGTATTGACACTGTGTTTTGAACTGGCTATTGTGTATTTGTTGTTAAACTTTGGGTACCTTAAAGGACCATCTGGGGACAAGCTTTGCAAATTAGCTTAGGCTCCAACTGCTGTCATGTATGGCATTGATTTACATACTATATACATGATCCTCTACAGATAAACATAAACAGATAAATAGTTGCCTCAGTATTGCCTTTAGCTTCTTATTCAAAGTATTCCAATATCTTTTTTTTATTCAGCCGAATCAGCGGTTCAATTTCCAAGCTTATTTTTGTAATCTGTATTTCTTCTTAAAAATCAACAATGTCAGTGAACACATGTCCAGCACTAGAGCCCTAGAAGATGTCTTCAAATGTCTTGTTTTTTGTGATCAATACTCCAACCTTTCTATAAATCTTGAACAAAAACTAGCAGATTGTCATATTTGCATTGATTTCAGATTTGGGGCATTTTGACTTGAAAACGATGTTTCATTAAGAATTTTCTTTTGATCAAGAGAATAACTGTTGCAGCTCTAAACACAAGAGAAGTGAGCTGTGTTTCTCTCTCATGTTCACGAGCTGTAGCCACGTCCAAAATGTTGCTGATTTCCCCTGAAAAGGAGAATTGGTTGGTTGCAAGACAAAACACATTTCCAGCTGGCTTGAACATTCTTTCTTTTCCCAATAACATCCCTGCTGTTTTGTTTCACCACCAACAGTGTTCATGTTTGGACTGCTGGCTACTTTTGATAGATTGAAACGCCATGTTTGCCAATAAAGAGTTTTAAAAAGAAGCCTTTTCTCACCTCTTTTCTTCTTCTTTTTCTTCGTCTGTTAAAGTTTTTCTTGGACTCGAAAGGAACACAATCAGTGAAGGAAGAATTATAAAAGATATCACACAGCTTGATGGATGAGAACTCAAGGCTAGCTGAATAAAGAAGAAGATAGACAAAAAGAGAAATGGACTCTATCTCAGCTCTCCCGTCCTCCTCACAGTCCCAGAGTGTTATCTTCACCACTCTCTTTCTCTTTCTCTCTCACTCTCCCTCTCTCTCCCTCCCTCCCTCTCCCTCTCTCTCCCTCCCTCCTCCCAGGAGCCTCTCTGGCCTGCCTTTACTTGCAGCAGGAGGTTGGGGGCACCATCTCCTACAGGAGCCATTGGTTCACCCCCCCCCGATGAGGTGCTTATGTAGCTTTTTACGATTTGCCGTTGCCATAGTGATGCTCCTAAGCCTATTTGTCCACAATAAGCTCCATCAGCTGAAAGGGAGCTGGAGAGCGATGAAGAGGCAGATAAAGAGGGTTGAGCGGGGAGATGGGAACAGGGAGATAAATCAGAGGGTGTTATGTTTGAGGACGGGGTTAGTGTAGCGTTGCCGACAGCTTTGGCTAAATGGCGATTGGTGCAACATCTGCAAGAGGTCAGCTTGCGTGCGTGCGTATGTGTAAATGAACTTCCCTCAGATAATGAGTCTCAGCGGCCCAGGGCAGTCATGCATGAATTACAGGAGGGAAGGAGCAGGAGGAAATGTGTGTTAGTGTGAGGTGTAGATGATAGAGAAGCAGAGAGGTAAAGAGTCCAGATTGATTGTGCAGTTGTTGTGTAGGTGGATATCAAGGTTTGTAGCTCCATTCTGTGTGTGGGTGTGAGCAGCTAAGCTCAGACGCTTTCCTTCTGCACATGTTCTGTACAGAAGCTTTACAGTCCCAGTCATAAATCCATCAACACAACCACCATCCTCCTCTCCTTCCTCCACAGTATCATACCACTGAATACAATGCTGGCTGAACGTTAGACTCCATTTAGACAGAGCTGATAAACAATGGTGTGAACATAAAACATTTCGAAAGAGTGTTGTGAATAAAAAACAACAGAAACAACACATTTAAGTTAATTCAAGCTTGACTCAATGGAAGCCAATAATGACCCTACTTACCTTTAACGTTTTATTTTTGTCAAATGATGACATAATCAGTCTGATCAACCTGGTTGTTTCATAATAGCATGTAATATGTGTATTTACTCGACTTATATAATATAGCACCTTCCATACAAGAATGCAGCCCAAAGTTTTCACGTGTGTACAATAAAAAAAAAAATCTGAACACAAATTATTCACAGTAAATGTGATTTTTTTGAGACAAAAAAAATCCCAATATAACTTAAAAATGTTAGGAATCAATAAATGGAAATGAATTTAAGGTAAAAAAAAAAATAACACACACAAAACACCAGGGTAAAAAGAATATGTGAAGACAACGACAAAACTCTTCCTCAATTTAAAGGCTAAAAAGAAAGATCTTTAATTTCCTTTTGCAAATACCGTAAGATCTCAGCGCTGCTAAGGGCGCCTTTCATTTTGGTTTAGGAAGTAATGAATTTTAATCAACACATTAGACTCCTCTTAAATCACTGATCAGTTACCTTGAAGGCTGGAATCAGAAAGGATCCAAAGAAACAGAAACACATTTTTTGTCCTTCACAATTAATGATCTTGTTATCTCAGGAGATCTGCCTGTTTGTTTGTTTTAAGATAAAACCATACATTACAGGTATCCAGAGAAAAAGCTTTGGTAGTTCAGCATACTAAAATAAGAATAAATCATAATCTCAAATAGGGGTAAAATATTTGCATGCACGACCATCACAAAGCAGGGCCATCAAATATTTCACAATGGGTAGTTGTTATCCAGATGTTACTAATAATGTTGAGTGTTCAGTCCCCGTAAACCATGTTAGTGGATTTTAAATGAAACATGCACAATACCAGGACTTGGACTTTAGCCACAAGGGTTTATTATCACTATTATTATGATGTCAAAATGTTTACTGTGATAAAGGTTTTTTAAAACTCACACTTTAATAATAAGTTGTACACACATATTGATATCAGTGCAAAAGCTATAGTGAGCTACTTAAAAAATGTGTGATCACATTTTTATTTGATTTTGACAGATTTACATATAAATAAATCAAGTAGTGAAAATAGAAACAATTTTTTTAAAAGTACAAATATTACTTACTAAAAATGTAAATATTTAGAGCACAGGACAAAACCTTCAGGGGGAAATAAGCACCAACTGGACCCCCTGGTTACATAATAGGGATATTGATGATGTTACAAGTTCTCTGACAGTGCAACAGAAATAAAAACAATTAAGATCATACATCCTGACACACATTCATATATAATAATGTGCATATGTGTTACACAAGCAAGTGTGGGTTAAATAGTGTGAATGTTTTAAAACACTGAGAATATAAATACATGTAGGCTACAGCAGATGTTGGTTAAAATAATATACACTCATAATATCACTGTCACTGTTCCTGCTCCGTCCCATTAATCTGAAGAAATAACCCCACATGGAGGGTGAGAGTGAAATGTGTAAATTCAGTGGGTTCACCTCAAGTGGAAGGTGACAGATGGAAAGTAAGCTCATCCTGTAATCCAAACAGATGACTGTGCTAATCCCCTAAAGTGATTCTGTCCATCAGCTCCTATGATGATGCTCATCAAGAGAGCGGACGCAGGGCTCCGACCGTGCCGCACTGATGTTTCATGGCGAAACACACCTTCCTGAGTATGACAAGAGCTTTTAGATCCTTTCCTTTTATCATCTAATGTGTTTGTTCTTCCACATCTCAGACCTGTGCCGCAGGGGGACACAAGACAGGGTCACAGTGGGTGTTTGTGTCTATGTTTTGGTGAGGCTGCACCAAATAGGGGACAATGCAGTTACTTCAGTTTATTATCATGCACTTTACGTGACCCTTAAATATTTAAATATGACAACCTGAACATGGTTGAATTAACTGTTTTGTTATGAAAAAAAAAGCTAAACCTTTGTTTTACTAAAACTATTACAACGTGAAGCTGTGGGAAATAGTCCTCCAAACATTGACAGATTTTCTGTTTTGCATCAATTTAACAAACAGGATAAACATGTTAATCATAGAGGTGCTGGTGGGGGATTTGGTATTTCAAGAAAAGGCTAAGCTAGCTGCTAGTCTTTATGCTAAGCTAAGCTAAGCTGCTGGCTGAAGCTATTTATACAGAGTTAAGGGAGGTATCACTTTCAATGCTGAACAGATTCTTTATTGATATGAAAAGACACTATACTCTATAATGTTAATATATCTACACTGTAATGTGTCAAAGTTCTTTTAACACACATACATAGAGGCTGACCCTGATATATAAACCTGGTAATCTTCAGGATGTAATCAGGACATGTCACACATGACAGTGAGTCAGTGTGACTCAAGGATAAAACAGATGGGACACAACAGGCTGAATAACATTTGCCTTATGCTGGTGTGAACAACTCTCTGCATCATGCTCCTGTAATGTGGCCAACCAGGACACACTCACACACTCTCTCTCGCACACACAAAGACACGCATGTACCTCGAAGTCAGGGTCATGTCTTCAAGTACATCCCACATGGAGTCAGATCACAGTTAATCCAACCGAATACTAAAGAACCTCATACAGAAGTCATTTTCTTAAAATGGTTCTAAAACTAAATGTGCATAATAACAAAAAAGAAAACATCATTACATGTTTCTCTCCATATGTAATTACCTTGTAGCTGACAATCGGTGTATGTTGGTCCTTTTATTGAATAAATCGTTATCCATCAGTCTTTAATTGTATAGCCCCAATTCACAACAAATGTTATCTAAAGACACTTTACAAAAAGAGCAGGTCTACCCCTTACTTCTGATTATATTATTTACAAAGACCCAACATTGATCCACCAGCACCAAGCAACATTTTAGCAAAGTTACAGTGGCCAGAAAAACTTTAAACTCTTTTTCAATCTCAGAATAAAAGTGTTCACTGTTAGTTGCAGTTTTAACAAACAATGGACTAATACTAAAGCTTTTTTAAGCACTTTTTTGCAGAGTATTATATTGTTGTGATTTACTGTTGTCTTGTTTTGTAATGGACTCTGAAATTTGACTCTGACTCTCAACCGGAAGGTCGAGGGTTTGATCCCCAGCTCCTGCAGCAACATGTCCGATGTGTCCTTGGGCAAGACACTTAACCCTGAATTGCTCCCGCTGCTTTGTTGGCGGTGTATGAATGCGTATGATTGGGATTAGTTACTTCTGATGGTCTCACTACATAGCAACCTCTGCCATCAGTGTGTGAATCGGTGTGAATGGGTAGGTGGGACATGCTGTGTAAAAGCGCTTTGAGTAGTCAGAAGACTAGAAAAGGGCTATACAAGCTAAAGTCCATTTAAAATAAGGTTTAATCTCAATGTGACTTTCAAGTTTAAGAAAATAATTTACCATATGTTCCTAACTTTTAGTATTTGCTTACTCTTAAATAACTCAGACTTGTTAGAATTGAAATATCAGTCGGTCAGTCACAGTATTACTTTTTCTCTTAACTCAGGGTTTTATTGTCCATGTTTGTAAAAGAAGATGTCGATCTGACTTCACATCATTTACATATGATTTATAAATAGATATTTTAAAGATGAAAACATTCAAAATAAAAGTGGAAATATTTGGGTGAAACAAAAGTTCCTTGAATAATTCATAACAGTTCTATTGTAAATGTAATTAAACAAATTACTTCTCGCCACTGGACATCAACAATACAGATATCTGAAAGATTCTCCACAAACTGA
The DNA here is from genome assembly GCA_020745685.1 of Tautogolabrus adspersus. NCBI lineage: Eukaryota > Metazoa > Chordata > Actinopteri > Labriformes > Labridae > Tautogolabrus > Tautogolabrus adspersus. The sequence goes on from CM036543.1 coordinate 22,727,582, forward strand.
ATGAAGGAAAAACAGAACCTTTTATATCATCAACAGGAATTCATTGAATTTAAGTTTCTTAGTGTCAAGACCCATCAAAAATGTAACCATTGTATAAGAAGGACGGCAGTGGCACCAAAGACAAAAGAGGTTCAATAAATGAGCTTATAATGAGGCAAAGGTTACACAACATTTGGCTGATTTGACCTAAGTGTTTAAAAGCTATTTTTCTGCAAATTTTGGGAAAGTGTGAAATTGCCTCTCACTTTGCGATTTTTTTAACAATAAATTTGCCTTCTGACAGCATCAGCATCAAATGCTTGAAATAAAGAATATACAAAAGATGAACTTAAAACTTGTTTGTTTGTTTGATTGTTTGACTTTGCAATGGCAACTCCTTCACATGAAAGCATAGAGTTTGTTCCATCTCTGCTGGATTTTGTGAGCACTCAAACTCACCACTAGAGGGTGTGATTTGACCATTTTAGCCACTCAGTGGCTCCAAATAAGCCTGATCATTTCTCTATCTCTGCAGCAACAAATGTTAGTTGGGATAATAAGCAACACGGATGGTGTTCGTCTTGTTGTATAGTTTTTGGGTGGAGAGACTTTTTTGTTTTAAGAACTAATACTTCACATTCTTGGGATGAAAAACCTGAGGAGTTTGATCAAACAAACAACGCGCCACCACACCTCTAAGACAAATATTAATCCACACACATGAGCACATTCCTAACTGAATAAAACAACAGAAAAGAAGGAGGGAAGGGGGCATCAGAAGAATACCTGACGGTGTGTTTAGAAGTTAAACATCCGCAGTAAAGTGTGCAGTGAATTAGGAATACATTTGACCCTGCACAAACTTTAAGACTGTTTAATGACTGTTTAATGTCTGTTTTTCACATATTTTTGCTTTTCACATTTGATAATCACTTTATTTTTTTGCACCTTTAATGTCTGCACTGACTGTTTAATATCTGTTTTCACACTCCTTGCACTACCTCCATCTTAAACACTACTGTACAACAACACATACCTTCAGAAGGTCAGCACTCTTCATCTCTCATGTACAGGTCTAATTACAGATGCTCTTTAACTGTTTATAGGTTTCTTTTAAATTGCACATATATTTCTATTCCTGCACAGGTTTTGTACATTTCATTATATAAGTTGTATAGGTCTATTTACAATTGCACAGGTTTAATTTTAATTTTTTATTCTTATATATAGGGGCTCCTTAAATCTTTGTTGTTGGGTAATATATGTATGGGAGGGGGGACAGGGGGTGTTTATGTAACAATTGCTATGTGTCTTGCATGTTTGTATACTGCTACTGGATGCCTTGAATTTCCCTCGGGATCAATAAAGTATCTATCTATCTATTTATCTATCTAAGAGCTTGTTGTGCAGCACATTAAAAGACAATCAGGCCTTCTTCATCAGCCCTCCAATGAAGAAAACAAGCAGTGAGGTGCTGTGGACGGCCACAGACTCTGCTGAATGTGAGCTTTGTTTGATTGTCCGTTCCCATAGAGCCCCACATACACATCTGTCAGGCTTTGTGCACTCCACACTGAAGTGAAGTGAATAACAGTCACAAGATGAGCCCTGCACAACACAGTGCTGACCTTAAAAAGGGCTATTCCACTCAAACAGAACATGTCTGAAAGTGTTATTAACATTTAACTCATTCAATGTTTGATTTAAAGTGTTTATGACAGTGATTAAAATGGCTCAATATGCAGCTTTATACATTAAGTGAATAAGCTAACATGTCTGCATTTTTCAATATGATGATCCGTCTGTTTCATTTTTTCCCCACTGTTTCCAGGAACTCCCCCACACCTTGGTTCTTATCACCCACTCACACTTCTGATAGAGTTCTCCGGCCTTTCCCTTTTAGTGTCTCAAAACAAGAAGGGATATTAGCTGAGATCAACAAGAAGAGCTCAGATCCTTAACCAAAGTTACAGTGGCCTAGTAGTTACACAGCCCAAAAAATACTTTCTTACAATTGAGAATATAATTGTCGGACGAATATTCTGGAGTGAAAAGTACAAGATTTAGAGTAGAGACCTTTTCAACTGCTTTAAAAGAACAAGATGATTCTGTTTTGCTGTCCTGAACTCCATCTGCTTGAACAGCCCGTTTTGGTGAAGCTTTTTGGTTATATGGGTATTTTTGTGTTAAAGGTTCGGAGGACCAGATTGAGATCTTCGAAGGACCAAAGTTTGGCCCGCCAGCTGCTTGTTGAAAAGGACTGTTTTAAAAGAATGAAGCATGTGTACCTCCCAAGAGTATTTACTTTTTCTGCTTCAGTAAATAAAGACTAGCTACAGGAATAGTGAACTTCTCAAGAAAAGGACTTGGTAATTGTATGTGTAAGCTTCATGAAAAGCCCTCTGAAGTCTCTGGGTCACCAGGCTCAACCCCAGATTGTAAGTCTTTAAACTTTGGATTTCTTGCAGATTAAACAAAGTAGATTAAACATACCAATGAGGGAGCTTTAGAAATGCAGGAAATTGGACTTTGATATGTTTAGGAAGAAACTAATAAGCAAACTATTGCTCTAAATACAACTTAAACATGCTGGAATTTGAAGCCCAAAATGTCAAAAATAGACTTCAGTGTTACCTTGCCTGCACTCTGTTACTTTCAAACACTGAATTGATTGTGACCTTCATTGTGATTTATTTGGTATCATAATCTCATACATTCAAAGCTAGATAGCTAAAGACTTCAAATGAGGACAGACAGTCGAATAAATACATTTTATTGATTGACATCAGAGTGTTTAGAGCATTCTAAGTAGGCTGTGTTGCATGTATCCAGCTTTTTTACACCACACTCTCTTTCCATAAACACCCTCTAAGAATTTCCCCCTTTCTCAAGATGTTGTGTAATCCCAATGCAGAGCAATAACAGACATGTTCATTACAATCTGGGAACTGAAACTGCCGCGCTGCCCTGTGGTGTGACTATAGGGAAGGAAGTTCAGCACGGATCATATGAGCACAGTGAAAAAAACCCTCTGATTTGCTGACATCCCCTTTTTCATTGGCCTTTGTCCAGCGTCCCATTTTACTAGAAAAGCCTCTATGGACTGTGTACCAAGGTCAATGAATCCACACTGGGAGCTGAAAACTCTCATAGCTAATCATGGTCTGAGCTGTTGGAATAGCTGGCATAAAGGAACTTTAAAATGAAGGCCACTTACGCTTCATAATGGCCTGACTGTTTAGCATTTACAGGCTCAAAGTAACTGATACCATTTAATACTATAAATCAATAACCCATTAGTTTTTCCTGTACCGAAGATCCTTTCTAGAAATATAATTTCAAAGAATGGTTCAGGGAAACATTTGATTCTGAAACATCATGTTGTTCTTTCTCTAGAAGATGCATCAGGTACATGTTCTGTTCAGACACACTTCATAACCATTCAACTTGAATCTAGCGAGTCGGGTGTTGTCACCCTACAGAGGAGTGTTGTTAAAGCAGTTTGTTAAACAATCAACATGGCTAAAATTCTGGACGCTAGTTCACAGTATGACGAAATGTTAAGTGTTTGCTTCTAAATAATGTCATCCTAAACGTCTGTACGTTATGCCGAACTACAAGCCAGACGAGTTGTATGTTTCAGCTAGCTACCTAGCCTAGCATCCTGATGCTACATCACGCAGATTGGTTTTAGCTTCTTGGGTATTTTAGACGATGCCCGTTGATAACCACCCTTGAAATTTAGATTAAGAATTAGTATCAAGAATTAAAATAGACAAAAAAATGTAAAAGGCCTTGAAATGGCAGAGGGAAGTGGTTTGTCATTTTTTTAACATGAAACTGATACAGATACAGCAACTTCATTGTGACGGGAATGTTGCATTTCTTACCTCTTTTTAAACACCACTATGATGTTTTTTTCTGTTAAAAACAAAAGCTGTATCTGTCAGGCTTTAATCTTTGCTTGGCATAAAACAATGTGTATAAAATCAGCTAGCTTTGCCTTCCCCAGTAAACAAAAATTAAAGTTCAAGCATCTTTAAAACATGCCAATTAACACATAAATCATCCTCCATTGGAGTT